>JAVKPL010015748.1:0-131407 GCA_032173675.1 Gastrolobium villosum
ACTCCTATTTATAGCTAAAATTTTAAAACCGAGACATTAATAACGGTCATCACATTTATTCCGATTATAAAAACTGCATGTAAAATTTTAAATATTATTAATGGTTATAAAAATAAACCGAAACATTAATTACAGGTTTTCTTCACATTTATTTTGATTATAAAAACTGTAGGTAAAATTTTAAATATTACTAATATATTAATGGTTACAAAATTAATAAAAATAATTATTATCGTAACTAACTATAACTGCTAAGCGTTATAACTACAATCACCACTAACTGAGAGCCAAATGGGCTTGTCCATGGCTACCCAATAGCTGTTAAAATAATTTCCATTCATTAATATTTTGATATTAACAATAACAATAACAAAAAACACTAAATGAAAAACAATCATTGTCCAATACATGATGATCACTCCTAACACCATTTAACAAAGATTATTCAATTTTGACAGTGAAAAGGAACCATAATAACCCCAATACTTCAACAAATATGCAATAAGCCTAATCATAAATCGTGAAAGAAAGCAAGTTAACAGACAATATAATAGAAAAGGAGGTGAAACTTACGGTTTGTTGAACCGAACATCCTTATAACTTTCCAAACACAGTGGTAACTTGTTTCTCTCTAACTGCAATCGGTTTTGAACACACATCAAATCATTAGCTTTTCTTTTCTTTTCTTTTCTCTGCTTCTTCACAATACGAAGAAAATAAAAATAACAAGAAAGAAATACGCAAAATGCAGCTTGTCGAAAGGTTTTGATGGATTTATCATCGACATTATATCACGTAAATCACTGGAATTAAACGATTAAAATGCGCGTTCTGTGATTAATTTATTCAATCACATACAATCAATTCAATCTTTCAACAATTCTCATAATTGGAAAATTTCCTCAAGTAGTTTACAATAGTATAATTTCCAAATTCAATATTTCAATATCATCATAATTTCCAAATTCAATATTTCAATAGCATCACAATTTCCAAATCCATTATCCAAGAATATCATAATATTCATATTCAACATCTACTATAGTAAAACCCAAATCCAATCATCATATCATAATTTTCCAAATCAAAATTCAAAGAGTAAAACCCAAATTCAATCATCATATCATAATTTTCTAAATCAAAATTCAAAGAGTAAAACCTAAATCCAATCATCATATCGTAATTTTCGAAATCAGAATTTCAAGAGCAAAATCTAAATCCAATCATCATATCATAATTCAAATATTCACATCTATTAGAGTAAATCCAAAATCCAATAATTAATCCAATAAATTTCTAAAGGTTAAAATAATTTTATTTAAATACCCTAAGGGTTACATATAATATATGAAAACATCCTAACATTTCTTAAGGATTAGGATTACATCTACCAAATTAAATATAACCTATAACTCTTTAACGATTAGGAGTACATCTACCAAATTAGATATAACCTATAACTCTTTAACGATTAGGATTACGTTACATGAAGATTTGAATCACATCAAATAAATTTAATATAAAACATACTATAGTTTCCTAAGCATCGAGATCACATCAACATATAACGCTAAGTCTAACCATTGACTCTCTAGTGATTAGGATTACATCTACCAAATTAAATATAACCTATAACTCTTTAACAATTAGGATTACATCTACCAAATTAAATATAACCTATAACTCTTTAACGATTAGGATTACGTTACATACTATAGTTTCCTATGTAAGTAATTCATCAGCAATTCAATAATTCATGTTCAATATTCTACATTCAAGAACATGATACAGGATCTTTAGAGATCATGATTCTCACAAAAGAGTGTACCTTTCTCTATTAGTGCGGAAGAACTTTGATGATGGAAGATCATTGCTCAGAGTCTTTACCCTCTACTTTTCTTGTATCGTCTATGACAGGGATCTGATACAACTTTTATGGGCAGACCATGAAGGAGAGGATTCTGAGAGATAATCATAATCAGAGACTCACCATTTTTTTTATATAACTGAACCATGTCACCAGTTACGGAGTTTCAAATAACTCACAGTAACTTCCCATTAATGCGAAACGTCAATTACCATTAATGCGAAACGTCAATTACCATTAATGCAAAACGTTACCATAATGCAAAATGTCAATTACAATTAATTCAAAACGTCAATTACCATTAATGCAAAACGTTTCATAATTCAAAACGTCAAAACATCAATTACCTTTAATGCGAAACGTTACCGTAATGCAAAACGTCAATTACCATTAATGCGAAACGTCAATTACCATAAAATCTCTTTTATTATTAATTAAACCAATTGACACACATTACACATGAGACACAAATAATTTTACATTCTCCCACTTGGCTCATGTCATAAGGTGTCCCTTCATGATTTAATTAACATTCACTATAATGCGTATTTACTAGGCTAAAGGTTCCATACATTGACGTCATCATAATTCATTATTAGAAATAAAATCAACATGAGTCATGGCGGTTGTATGCTATCAAGTCGGCATAGTCCCTTCCATGTACTAACTCTGCTTCCTAAGATAATATTTTAATAGGAAGTGTATATTATGTCCAACAATAATTTCTTCATAACGGACCATAAATATTTTCAATATCACCACATATACTTGCATGCATACATAAATTGAAAATAAGACAATAACAGAAACATATATTCATCAATGAGCTCAGAGTGTCAACACTTAATGCATAACTATAATTTTCATCATTCACTAGCTGACATAATGCCCATTTTACATACATGACCAGTAAATATCTTGGGCGGTAGTCCCTTCTTCAAGGGATCAGCTAACATAAGATCGGTGCTAATATGCTCTATAGACACTCTATGTTTCTGAACCTTTTCTTTAACGGAAAAGTGCTTTAATTCCATATGTTTAGCACCTTTGGAATACTTGTCATTTTTTAGAAAAGAAGACTGCTACGGAATTATCACAATAAATTTTCAGTGGATTTTCAATATTGTCGACTAACCCAAGCCCTGAAATAAAGTTTCGTAGCCATTTAGCCTGAATCGCGGCTTCAAAGCATGCCACAAATTCAACTTTCATAGTGGACGCATCTATTACAGTATGCTTCGCACTTCTTCATGATATAGCTCCTTCAGCTAAAAGATACAGGTAACCACATGTAGACTTTCTTGTCTCTAGGCATCCTGCAAAATTTGAATCTCTGTATCCAATCACTTCAAGGTTGTTAGACCTTCTATAAGTAAGCATGTGACCTTTAGTTCCTTGCAACATTAAACTCCCAACTTATTATGCATATGGAATTGCTTCCATTTCTTTTTGTTCCAATTCACTTTTAGGACATTGCATGAGACTAAATTTATCTCCTTTCTGAATTAGAACTAGAGATGATGAGCAGTTTTTTTTTATTCTGAATCTCTCTAGAACTTTATTAATATATGTTTTCTGAGACAAACCTAACAGTCCTTGTGATCTATCACGGAATATTTATGTTCCTATCTGTAGGGATTGAGAAGAGAAATTTTAGAGAGAAGTAGAGGAAACAAGAGAGAAGAGATTTGTCCAACAATTTTCTGATTTTTCCTTCTTTTTATTTTCTATTTATATTTTCCATATTACACTTGCAATTCAACTATAGGTATACTTCACATGACTTGTATAAGATTGCTAAGTGTTAAAATAGTGGGCTCATCCCACAACAAAGTCCTTAAGATGTTTGGGCCTGGAAGTGTTTCGTTTGGGCCTCATGGTCAGGTCCAATTGAGTAGAGTCCACACCCTTCAGGTCCAGTTGGGTAGAGTCCACAACATCCCTCGCCGCTTGAGAACCAGCGTCGCCCACGATGCTGTCAGAAAGCTGCGGCTGCGGTCCAATCAATTGATGGGTAGGTGAGGAGTGTGAGCTGGCTATGGGACCGCGTGCGAAGAGAGAATCCGCGTGAGATGATGCAGGAGGGATTACATGGGGTACGTGGCATGACTTTAGTGGACCGCGTCCAGCAGGAAGAGATAAGGTGCCATTAAGTGACTGTGTAGTTGAAGAGGTTGTGGTTGGAACCCTCTGTCCTGTTGGTGAGGTTCGAGTCTTCTGAGAACCTGGGGAGAGAAAGTCCGCGACTTGGAATTCATCCTCCCAAGTGCAATCGTCCAAGGGAAGGCCCTCCCATTGAACAAGAACCTGGGGAACCTCTTGGCCTTGTCGCCAAATGGTTCGATGGCTGACTATGGCTTGCGGAAGATGGAGAGGTGGACCGTCGGAGTTTGTTTCCGGCAAGGGTTGAGAGTGGGGTGACTTGTCGGCGTGGAACGGTTTAAGCAAGGAGATGTGGAAGACATTGTGGATGCGTGAAGTGGAAGGAAGCTGTAAACGGTATGAGACAGGACCAATCTGTTCCAGGATCTGATAGGGTCCATAGAACCTTAAAGCTAGCTTCTGGGATGAACGGCGCACCACAGAGATCTGCCGATGAGGTTGCAATCGGAGTAAAACCCAGTCCCCCACAGTAAAGGTACGTTCTTTTCTCTTTTTGTCTGCATACGCCTTCATTGATGTTTGAGATTTGAACAGATTCTCTTTCAATGTAGCCACAATCTGGGTGCGGGTAGATAACTCCGCGTCTATGGCGTTCACGGTTGAAGATCCTAAGGTGTAAGCCAATAAAGTAGGTGGCTTGCGACCAAAGGTGATCTCAAAGGGGGTGAAGCCCGAAGATCTGTTGAAGGACGTGTTGAAGTGAAATTCTGCAAAACTCAGGTATTTGGACCAAAGCTTAGGCTGCGTATGAGTGAACGCACGTAAGTATTGTTGAATACATCTATTGACTCTTTCCGTCTGTCCATCTGACTGTGGGTGATATGCTGTGGTAAAATGCAGGGAGGTGCCTTGCAACTGAAACAGAGTACGCCAGAAACCACTTAAGAAAATAGGGTCACGATCGGAGATGATCGTGCGGGGAAAACCATGAATCTTTCCCACGGAATCCCAAAAAACCCTAGCTACCTGAGAAGCTGTATAACTCGAAGGCAACGCAGTGAAGTGGCACCCCTTAGAAAACCGGTCGACCACGACCAATATGGCCGTGAAACCGTTTGATGAAGGTAAATGCGTGATAAAATCCATGGACAAGTCCGTCCATAAGGAGTCAGGTGGTGTAATAGGTTGAAGTAGTCCAAAAGGGGCATGATTTTGTGGTTTGATTTTCTGACAAATAGCACAATTTTTAACAAAGTGCTTGACATCATTTCTCATCCCTTTCCAGGTAAAAGTACTGGAGATACGATGGAGTGTAGCCTTGACTCCAGAATGGCCCCCTTGAAGCGACGAATGCATGTCGTGCAACAGCTTAGGAATGAGACTGGAATCTGGGGGCAAGTAGATGCGGTTGTGGCAGAGAAGAAGCTTGCCTTGGACACGCCACTTTGGCCACGAGCTTGGAGAAGACTCTAGATCAAGTAGAATCTGTTTAGCATGAGCATCATTATGTAACTCAGTCTGTAATATGTCTGTGTAATTAGAGATAGGGCCCGATAGCAGAGCTAGCTGTGAATCAGAACTAGTACTGCTATCCGCCGGTTGCCTGGATAGTGCATCGGCGACAATATTGGCCTTCCCGGACTTATATTGAATAGTAAAATTGAAACCCAGCAGCTTGGCAAGGAAAAGCTGCTGCTCTGGGGTTTGGACCACTTGAGACATGAGGTGGTGTAAACTCCGATGATCGGTGCGGATAATAAAATGTGCACCCAATAGGTATTGTCGCCATTTGGCTATTGAGGCTGAAATGGCAAACATCTCACGCACATAAGTTGATTTTTTTTGCATAGTGGGAGATAATTTCCTACTAAAAAATGCAATGGGGTGATTGTTCTGTAGCAGAACGGCACCCACACCAGTGCCGGATGCATCGGTCTCCAGCACAAATGGGAGAGCAAAATTGGGCAATGCTAGAACAGGAGTGGATGTCATCAAGGACTTCAGTTGGCGAAATGCCTCCTCTGTAGATGGAGTCCATACAAAACCGGTCTTGCTTAACAAGTCGGATAAAGGGGAAGCAACCATAGCATAGTGTTTGATAAACTTCCGGTAGTAGCCAGAGAGGCCCAAGAAGGCTCTAACATGAGTCTGTGTAGTTGGTATAGGCCACTCCAAAATGGCTTGAATTTTGGCTGGATCTGGAGTAACGCCACTACCCGAAATAATGTGGCCCAAAAAATGAACAGAGGGTAGTGCAAATGAGCATTTTGACAGCTTCCCATATAATAAATGAGTTCGTAGTGTATATAAAACTTGAGATAAATGGTGAACATGGTCCTGTAAGTTAGCACTGTAGACCAAAATATCATCAAAAAATATAACTACGAAACGACGAAGGAAAGCAGAGAAAACCTCGTTCATAGTTGCTTGAAAAGTGGAAGGGGCGTTGGATAACCCAAAAGGCATCACTAGAAATTCATAGTGTCCGTGATGAGTACGGAAAGCTGTTTTATGAATATCAGAGGGCTCCATCCGAATTTGGTGGTAGCCCGAGCGCAAGTCAAGTTTGGAGAAAATGTGGGCACCATGTAATTCATCCAGTAATTCATCAATTGTTGGTATTGGAAATTTATCCTTAATAGTAACAGCGTTTAAAGCCCTATAGTCGACACAGAAACGCCATGTACCATCTTTTTTTTTAACCAATAATACCGGAGAACTAAAAGAAGACTGACTTGCGCGAATAAGACCACCTGCCAACATCTCTTTCACCAAACGTTCAATCTCATTTTTTTGAAAATGAGGGTAACGATAGGGTCGTACTTGAACCGGATTGGTCCCTGGCTGAAGTACAATTTTATGATTTAAGGTGCGTTCTGGAGGAAGTGAGGGAGGTGGTTGAAAAACATCTGTGAACTCCTGAAGTAACTGCTGAACGTCAGGATGAACACTGTCGGTGGCAGTGGAATGGGTCGTAGGAACAAACGGCTGATTGTCGTTAGGTGGATCTGTGGTAGTAAAACACATAAGGCAAGCATCAATAGAGTCATGAGCCACCAACTTATGTAGTTGGGCTGTGGAAATTAACGCAGGATCCAGACTGAGGGCACCTTGCAAAATCACCTTATCGGTACCATTAGAAAATTCCATGGTAAGCTTTTGATAATCAGTAATGACAGGACCTAATGTAGCCAACCATTGGACCCCAAGAACTATGTCCGCTCCCTTGAGGTCGATAACAAACAAATCCACCAGAAATGATTCGGATTGCAATAATAGTGATACACCCAAACATTTGGCCGCACATAATAGCTTGGCTCCATTACCCACCTGAACAGTGAAAGGGTCTATGGCATGTAATGTTAAGTGAAGGTAAGAAGCCATACGTGGGGTAATAAAGTTGTGAGTACTACCTCCGTCAATTAAAACCTGTAAGGAGTGTCCTGAAACCAACCCCTGTAAACGAAAGGAACGAGAGGTGCGATGTCCAAAGAGGGCATTGAAGCTAATTTCGGGGGAAGAAGACCCCGGGTCAACCATGTCCCCTGCAATCAGAGGCGCCGGTAAAGTATCAGAGGCCTGATTCTCTGTATATGCATCCTCATCACCATCCATAAAGAGCAACGCAGGTTTGGATTTACACTTGTGTCCAAACGTGTAGCGCTCATCGCAGTTGAAACAAAGGTTCTTCTCCCTCTTAGCTTGCATCTCAGAAGGAGATAAGCGTTTAATTGGTATAGCGGCAATGGGAGAAGGCTGGGTACTGGAAGTAGGAAGTGAAGGAAGTGCAGGCACGGTTACTGTTGTGTTGGGTTTGGGACTCCAAGACTTGAACGGTCGATCAATAATTAATTGATCCTCATAAACCCTAGCTAAAGCAAAAGCTTGATGAACATCCGTAGGCCGGTGAGGAATCACCGCGCTCCTAATACGAGGTTTCAAACCAGAGAGGAACAAACTCTTGGTGAGAATGGGTGATAAGCCCGGAACGCGACTTGACAGCCGTTCAAATGCTGTTTGATAATCCTGCACAGATGCTGTTTGTTGTAATTTGGCAAGGAGGGCGGCTGGATCCTCAAATTCTGTGGGACCGAAACGCTGATTGATAGCCAGGACAAAGGCATTCCAAGTCAAGATGAGACCATCACGGGACATACCTTGAAACCAACTAGCGCCAGGATCCTCTAAGTGGAATGACGCCAGTAACAATTTATCAGCCTCAAGTGTTTGATAAAAGGTGAAGTAGCGTTCGACAGCAAACAACCATCGTGAAGGATCGCCGGTGGCAAATCGAGGGAGATCCAGACGCGGGGATCGTCCACCGGGCCCAGGACCGAGAATACCGTTGTGACGACCCGGCATACCACCAGGGTTGGGGTTTTGCTGGATCGCGCGTTCCAAATTAACGCGGAATTCGTCAAACCGTTCATGCTGTTGGTTCTCCATCGCCTCAAAGCGGCATTCATGAGCAATTTCCCAGGCTGTGACCTGCTGTGTGGTGGAAGCTTCGGCCGTTTGTAAGCGAAGTTCCGTATCGTGAAGTTGCTGGCGCAGATCTGTGATCTGTTGTTGAATGTCTCGCATCCTAGTGTTTTCTGCCATAGGAGGAGATGCAGCAATGAAAGCACCAAATTGTAGGGATTGAGAAGAGAAATTTTAGAGAGAAGTAGAGGAAACAAGAGAGAAGAGATTTGTCCAACAATTTTCTGATTTTTCCTTCTTTTTATTTTCTATTTATATTTTCCATATTACACTTGCAATTCAACTATAGGTATACTTCACATGACTTGTATAAGATTGCTAAGTGTTAAAATAGTGGGCTCATCCCACAACAAAGTCCTTAAGATGTTTGGGTCTGGAAGTGTTTCGTTTGGGCCTCATGGTCAGGTCCAATTGAGTAGAGTCCACACCCTTCAGGTCCAGTTGAGTAGAGTCCACAACATTAGGTTTCTTTCTTAGTTCAACTCTTCATCCTAATTCAGATTCATATGTGTTACTACTATACTGTAATCAGTAGTTAGTGGAAGTGCTAATGGTGATAAATTTTTAACTAATTCTTTTATCTGTCTTATTAATTTTTTATCTCCATTATAAAAATATCTTTATCCTTTTATTGATGCTTTACTATATAAAGGTCCTAAATATTTGCCAAAGTCTTTTATAAAATTTCTAGCATAATTACATAATCCTAAAAATCTTTGTAATGTTTTAAGTCTTGTAAATCTTCGGGAAAATCTATAATTTTTTAGGAAATAAGATATTGTAATTTTACGGTACCTTCTCCTAATTCTAATTCTAAATATTTTACATAAGTTTTTCCTAACTCCATTATCTTTTTACCGATTATAATACCATGTTTAACAAACTCAGAAAATATTACATGTAAATGTCCTATATTTTCTTTTATATTTTTACTATAGACAAGAATATCATCAATATATATAATACATAAATCTTTATATTTTTTAAGAAGATTTCATCAAATTTTCTCTCATATATACTAGGTAGGGTGACAATATGGGTTGAGCCCATCGGGCCAACCCGCCAAAACGGAGCGGGTTGGGTTGAAATTTTCAACCCACCAACTCATCTTAACCTGCCCCGCCTAGAAGTGGGCCAAAACGGGTTCGACCTGTCGGGTTATAATTTTTTTTTTACAATTAGGTAGTATTTTTATTAGTCCTTAAATTTTTTGTGATATCTGATTTTTTTTATCTTAGTACTTCCTAAAAAAAATAAAGAATAACAATTTTATTTATGACAAAGGGTCAGGATCATTTTATACCAATGTAAGTTACACTCTCAATCTTGACCATTGATCCCATTTATATCTAAGGGCTCTAATTTTTTAGTAATGTGAGCCATTGCATACAAGTGGATCAATGATCAAAATTGAGTGTAAGACTTCTAACTCTTACTCTGGTGTAAGAATATCCTGCCCATATGACAAATGTTATCTATATATGGAAACAGATGAGTTCCTAAAGAATGTTTAATTAAATATTAATATACATTTAAGATTGAGATTAAAAAAATATAGAAAAGTGTGAAATAAAATAAAATAATATTAGAAAAATTCATAAAATATAATTTAATTTTAAATTTTAATTAATTTTTTTTAATTGACGGGTTGGTGGGTTGACCCGCCAACCCACCATAAAACGGGGCGAGTTCGCTTTTTCAACCTGTATTTTTTGGCGGGTCAACCCGCCCCGCCCTGTTTTTGGCGGGTTGGTGGCGGGGCGGGTCAGGGCAGGTCAACCCAAATTGTCACCCCTAATACTAGGTGCATTTTTAAGTTCAAAAGGTGTTACTAGCCATTCAAAATGGGCTCTTTGACCGATGGAGGTTTTTTAAACTTTTAATATACCAATTTGGTATTTGATTCCTGATATTTACCAATAGGGGTCGTTTAGTGTCGTGGGAGGCCCCCAGCGACACTGAGTATAGCCTCCCTGCCCTCGCGACACTCACATGATTGTGCCAAATGACACAATCTCGTTAATCCTGTTACCGTAAAACTTCGAAAGGCCATACTTTTGACTCAGGTATCTAAATCAGATATTTCTTTTATTTTACATAACTTTTCGAGATCTACGCAATGACATCTCATTTTTGCTCCAACTTTTTTTTCGTTTTATTTTCTTCACAAAAATAAATTAATTATTGTCTCGGTGCTGCCGCAACGGTAACATATAGAACTATTATTGTTGTAGATTACCAAAAAAAAGATAGAACTATTGTTGTGGAATTATTGTTGCAAATTTGAATTTGAATCTAAACGCTCTTGTGATTGTGGAACTATTGTTGCAAATTTGAACTATATTTATGGAAGATAAAATATGTCAAATGAAGTGTCATTGCGTAGATCTCAAAAATTTATACGAAATCAATATTTTTTATCTAATTTGGATACCCGAGTCAAAAGTCACGGTCTTCTGAAGTTTACGATAACGAGACTAACGAGATTGGAATATTAAAATCGTAATATAAAAAAATCGTAAAATATAAAATCGTAATATAAAAAAATCGTAAAAAATCATAAAAACGGAAAAGCGTTTGGAATATTAATAAAATTGTTTTGATGAAAAAAATCATAAAAACATAAAATCGTAGTGATAAATCGAAATATTAACAACAATAATTATAAGCATCTTCTATTGTATTATTATTTAATCTTTTATAATTAATTACCATTCAACTTTTTCCTTTTACTATTTCACTATGTTTTCTTACTATAAAAGTTGCAGAGCTATGTCGACTATCAAATTTTCTTATTAATCCTAATTTACTTAATTCTTCTATGAAAATTAAAATATTTTTCATTATTCATAATATGTGTAATGCTTTCGGTGCTTATTCTTATGTTTGAATTTTTTAATTTTATTTCACAGATAGGTTTATGACTTTTTTAAAATATATGCACCCGAACCAATTTATAGTTTGGTTTATCTTATTATTTTTTTTTTAATAATTATTTTTTAAAAAAAGTAAATGATTTTTGTAATCTAAATTAGAAGTTAATTAATGTGCACTACTGTCAATGAATCAGGCATAAAAAAAGGGTTGATGTCCGAGTGAGCGGTGTTGCGCGTAGGGCGCGGCGTAGATATCTACAACAAGGTGCTCTAAGGCACACTATGTTTGTGATGGGAAGCGGTAATTGAAATCGAAAGGAAGAGGAAGAGGGAAGAGGGAAGAAGGAATAGGGAGAAGAAGAGAGTTGAGCATGGCTGATCTATTTGCGTGGCTCATCTCCTTCTTCATCCTTATTGCCTTACTCGTCCTCGTCACTTACCAGGTTGGTTTTTCTTTTTCCCTTTCGTCTTTTATTTCTTCTTCATTCCTCCACAATTTGGTGTCAAATCTTAATTTGTAAGCATTTTTACGTAATTGAGAAACGCATGGTGGTTGCTTCAGAGATAGATGGTTAATTAATTGTTTTTTTCTGCACAATAATTCCAAATCAAATTGACCTTGTTGCTTTTTGTTGTACACTGTCAACCTATCCTCTTTTGGTATCATATCATCAAACATATGCTAATTTGTTTCAACATTTGTTGCAGCTAATGTGCCTGGCAGATCTAGAATTTGATTATATAAATTCTTATGACTCCGCATCTCGAATAAATATGGTGGCGATGCCTGAGTTTATTACACAAGCTGTCCTATGCTGCTTCTATCTTATCACCGGGCATTGGATGATGACACTGTTCTGTTCTCCTTATCTCTACTTCAATGTCAGATTGTAAGTTTTATATCAAATCTACACATAAGCTAGGCAAGTTTGTTGTTTCTTAATGATACAGATGCTTGAATTTTTTGTTTTTAAGGAATATTTAAGTGATTTGATGGTACGTTAGTCAGGTCAATTAGTCACCTATGTTTTGGTTTTGGCATTCATGGAGTTGCTAATTAGGCTACATTTCTTATACTGATTACTAAATGTTCTGTTCCTAGAAAACCTCTTTAAGGCGAAATTATACATGTCTGTACCGTTGCTTGGGTGAGAGAAGAGAGTTTGAATTTGTATTTTGGGTCTTTGCATTCTTCTGTGTTTTAGTTTGAGTGCAGGAATGTTCAGAGATCCAAACCAAACCAATTGAACCATCATGTTATCTTATGTTGTACGAAAATTGTTACGTTATAGAAATAAAATTACAAGTGGGACCCACATGTAAGAGGAGAGAAAAAAATAGATGTAGGACCCACCTCCACTTTGTGTGTGTAGGAAGCTTGTTTGTCTTATGCAACCTAAGATAAATATAACCCTTTTTTTTTTCTTTTTGCTGTATTGAAGTTTTGTTCAGTTTTTTCTTTCCGTAATTTAGGGTCTGTTTGATTGTGTTCTGATTTGTTGTTTTTAAAACTATTTTGTAAAATAGTTATGAAAACAGTTTTTTTTTTATATTTTTTTCGTTTTGAAAGTTAAAAACCAAAACAGAAAACAAAAGCAACTCATACATGTTATCTAAATTTGATTTTAAAAACAATAAAATAGTTATAGTTTTCAAAACATTTTTTACAAAACAGGCTTACCAAGCGAGTTTTTTAGTTTTTTTGTTCTGAAAACTAAAAAACTGTTTTCCAAAACAAAAATCAAACAGAGCCTTAGTTTGACTTGGTTTGACATACACCAAAAAACAAAAAAACAAAAAACTATGGTCTGGTTGAATGTTTGGAGCTTCAGGTTGAACCAAACAGTATATATGTAGGTGCATATGCACACAAAATATCATTATCCAAGCTCAAACCTGTTTGAAAGTTCGGGATTAGTTTTGCATCAACATAGTCAAATAGCTTTTGTTTAAATTTCTCACAGCTGCCCTATTATAGCCGTTCCAGTCTGTCACTAGTTGTCCATTGCTTGGTTGATGGTTGCTTACTAGTTCAAGGATCATGGAAGATGAATTGTTTCTTTCATGTTTTTTTTTGCAATAATAATGCTCGATATCTGAATGTTTTGGAATGTGCTTAATATGGTCCTGCTATTGTATATTTTATTCCTTTGATCAGGTATAGACAAAGAAAGCATTTGGTTGATGTTACTGAGATATTCAACCAGCTCTCTTGGGAAAAGAAGCAACGGCTTGTCAAACTCTTCTATCTCGTTTTTACCCTTTTCCTCTCTGTATTTTGGTACGGTGATTTTGAAAAGGCCTAATTGTCTGTCAATTTTATGGATTTCATTAAAATAGATGTTTTTATTTCTAATTGTTCATTTTACTGTAGGATGATATACACATCACTAGATGACCATTATGGATAATTGGAGATGCTTGCTTGTTTTTTTGGAGTGCTTTCTGAAAGTAACCAGTGCAGCAAACTCCCAGACGTGTGTGGTAGAGAGCAGCTAATTCCTTCCCATATGCGACAGTAGCATGACTGACTTGTACTTTTACAGGCTAGTGTTGATTGTTGAACTGCGTGATATCTATATCAATATACTGCAAGCAGTTTCACAGCCTGTAGGTTTTGTGCTTGTTTAATTCATGCCTTACATGCATATGAGTAAAGGAATTAAAAGGAGGTAGAGGTGACACACGAGTGATTTGGGTAATTTGCATGGTTTAAAGGCTAATACGTGCCAGTGTACCAAAAAAATAATTTTTGAGTAATGTATTCATATTGGTTTTGTCTACAAAATTATTTTGTTTTCTCTTTTTGGCAAATTAAGGGGAACAAGCTTTTAACCTTTGAAGTTCTTGGTAAATTAGATTAATTATTTACTGGTTATAATATTATATTCACGAAGATCGAGTCACTCATTAGTAATTCAAAGAAGAAGAATTACCAACTCCATTGACGTGATCAATGGAAAAGCAGTTAATATATATATATATATATATGAGAAAAATATTTATTCTTTTAAATGACACAATTTATATCTTTTCATTCTCACAAGGAGGTGAGATCCACACATTTTTTTTTTGTCAACTCTTCTTCTCCTTTATCTATCTTTTTCTCTCTCTTTAAAATGACATAACTTTACATCCTTTAAAAGTCTTACACTCAATCTTAACCATTGATTCACTTATATCCAATGGCTCACATTGCTAAAAAATTTGAGCCCTTAGATATAAGTGGGATCAGCGGACAAGATCAAGAGTGTAACTTACACTGATGTAAAATGATCCAAACCTTATATATATATATATATATATATATATATATATATATATATATATATATATATAAAATTGTAAACGGATTCTTTCCCATATACATATATTGTTTGGGTACAAAAGATTATACATTTTTTTTAGGGAAAAGTTCACCAATACCTCTGTGGTTTATTTCAGAATCACTTATGTCATTGTGATCTTTTTTTATCACATATATCACTGTGATTTGCAAAAGGATATGTTTTTTTATCACATATGTCCCTGTGGTTTTTTATTTTTTACAAAACACAAGGGCATATATGATAAGAAAATAACCATAGGGACATAGATAATTCTGAAGCAAATCACAGGAACATTGATAAATTTTTCCTTTTTTTTTTTTTTTTAAGTAAAGAACTGTTGTTAACATTTTGACCTTTTTCATCTACACTCAACCACCAAAGTCAAGGATCAACTCTTAAAAACTTAAGCATAGCATCCCCTCAAATGCTTTTGGATATGTAGTATTTTGAACGAAAGTAATAAAATCAAATTCTTTATAATTTGATCGTAGAGACTCTAATGCCTTATTAATAACTAACTTTTTTAATAGTACAATCTATTAAGTAAAATACATGAATAATTTTGTATTTTTTGTGGGACGACTAACACCTACAGTGACAGTAATTAATGGGAAAATGGAAATCAGTCTCAAATTAGTGATTGTTATAGTAGCTTGATTGTGGTTTATGTTTTTTATTTTTAAAACTGTGTTGTAAAATAATTAATGAAATATGTGAATTATATATAGGGTTCACTTTTTCTGCAGTAAGTCCAATACGACATCGTTTTGTGACGAAAATCATGGTATTTTTATAATTTTAATGTATTTCAGGGTTATAATAATCTTTATATTTATAGTTTTTTAAGATTTCAATACCAAAATGACGTTATTTTGGGAATAAATACAGATAACTTATCTGCATTAACACATCCAATCGAACAAGTATTTTTTTTTTAAAAAAAAATCAAAAAACTATTTTTAAAAGCAGTATTCAAACGTCCCCTAGGATTTCACAATCTTACTCAGAATGAAGGTGGACTTTTCGGGAAAAACAATTACATCAAAACATCTTACATGACACAACATGGGCATCGGAAGCATGTCCAATTAGCTATACCTCAATTCTAAATGGATAGGAACCCAGTAAAAATAAAAGCTCTGAAAACATGTTGGTTCCAGGACACTGTCTATAAGCTTACAATACAACGAACAAGGGAAAAAGACCCAACAATTAGGAATCCCATTACAACATGGTCTACCAAATATGTATACAAATGTGATGAAGCCTTAAAAATTATTTTTTGGAGAGTGAAGCCCTATAAATTCACCTCCAGGAAGTGACGCATTAATGTCAGTCGGGTTATTCCTGACATCCGCTGCCACTGCCATTGCAGACCAATTATCTATGCAGAAGGAAGAAGAAGATGAGAGATTAGGTATTGGATCAGCTACAGTTGGTGTTGGTGTTGGTGTTGCTATTGATATTACCTCATGTTTGTGTTTTTTTTTGCTTCTGTTCATGTTGGTTACCTGCCAGAAAACTGCCTACCACTACCTGATACATATCAATCCATTGTAAAGAGTGATCAGAATTGCATAAACTTGTCATCCAATAATAGTAATTACTGGCTAATACATGTTACTAGACGCTGGATCATCAACTTTATTCATCCAAAGATAAACTACACAAGCATACCGCTAATTGGTGTTTAGCATGTGAAGAATATTAGCCTTTTACAGATTTTGGACCTATTATTCCCTACCCAGCTGAAAAAGGAAAAGGGAATAAATTTGGGAAGTACAAAGATACCTGCACAGGATTTGCAGCCACCAATAGACCAGCTACTCCACCTCCTACAACACGTCCATCTGAACTTGCTAAAGAAACACTCATGCCACCTGATCTGCTCCGTGTTCCACCACTTTCATTTGGCATGAATGAGCCAGATAAAGATAGAATTTCAAACCGTCCCTGAAAAAACAACAGCAAGAAAGTTGGAATTTCCACTTTACAGGGACAGCAGTGGCTTTAGAAGGCTACAGAAACGGTAATACATGGAAAACATAATGAAAGGAAATAGCAGGATGAGCTAAGGTTTTGACCAGCTTCAATGAAACTGTTTTGGCCTTGAAGGTAAGTAGCAGTACAGCACAAACTAACAGCAGCGACAATAATGATGCAGACTGTAGTAAGCAGAAATCTATTTTACAAAGCGCATAGCAAAAACTATAAAATCCAAAACCAAAGCAAGAAAAGTAAAGGGTTGTGCTATATACAAAAGGAAAGCATTTAGCGCGAAAGTTTTTAACGTAAATAAACATAAAGATGTCACATCATTCACAACAAGGTAAGTGCATTTGACTGATCGAGATACAATCCTACTTAAATTGATTTAGGAATTAGCACATCTGTTGGGGGTCTATAGCAATTTCTAATATTATTTTTCATTGAAACGCTGGCTTATAATTTATTATAAATCCTTGAGGAATATGCAGTTAAAAATAATTCAGAATCAATATACTAATTGTTGAATACCGAGAGAGAAGAGAGGAATATTTGAAAATAATACTGTGTGTATCAACTACACAGCGGAGTCTATTATATAACTTAAAAGAAAGAAAATACAAACAGATATACACGATGTGGGACTTCTATACTACTATTCTAAACTATCATTTACAACACTCCCCCTCAAGCTGGAGCATATAGGTCATATGCACCAAGCTTGTTACAAATAAACTCTATTCGAGGGCCCCTCAAAGATTTTGTAAACACATCTGCTAATTGCTCATTAGAGGGTACAAAGCTAGTTTTAATTTCACCAGCAAGAATCTTTTCTCGAACAAAGTGACAATCTATTTCTATATGTTTGGTTCTTTCATGAAACACTGGATTTGATGAAATGTGTAGAGCTGCTTGATTATCACAAATGAGAGTTGCTTGTCCAGTGTCTCCAAACTTAAGCTCTCTGAGAAGTTGTTTAAGCCAGATGAGCTCGCAAGTAGTAGTCGCCATGGAGCGGTATTCTGCTTCAGCACTTGATCTGGCAACTACGCTTTGTTTCTTACTTTTCCAGGAAATCAAGTTGCCTCCAACAAAGACACAATACCCAGAAGTAGATCTCCTATCAGCTGGACAACCAGCCCAATCAGCATCACAGTACCCAACCAATTGATCATGACCTTTATCTTCATATTCAAGGCCTTTTCTTGGAGATGCCTTGATATACTTAAGAATACGAATGACTGCATTCCAATGTTCTTGACATGGAGAATTGAGAAATTGACTGACAACACTAACTGAAAAGGAAATATCAGGCCGAGTGACTGTGAGGTAGTTCAATTTTCCAACCAATCTTCTATACTGCTCAGGATCTGAAAAGGGCTCCCCCTGATTTGGTAGAAGCTTGATACTTGGATCCATAGGAGTATCAACAGATTTTGAATTTAACAGAGCAGTTTCTTCAAGAATATCCAGAGCATATTTCCTCTGAGATATCACAACACCAGATTTAGATTGGGCCACCTCGATTCCTAAGAAGTATCAAAGTTTCCCAAGATCCTTAGTCTGAAAATGATGACATAAGCGTTGTTTCAATTGAGTGATCCCATGCTGATCACTGCCTGTGATGACAATATCATCCACATATACCACCAGATAAATAGAACCAGAAGCAGAGTGACGAAAAAAGAGAGAATGATCAGCTGCACTCCGAGTCATGCCAAATTGTTGAACAACACTGCTAAATTTACCAAACCAAGCTCTTGGAGATTGTTTGAGGCCATAGAGAGACTTACGAAGACGACAAACAAGTCCTGACTCCCCCTGAGCAACAAATCCAGGAGGTTGCTCCATATAAATTTCTTCCTCAAGATCACCATGAAGAAAAGCATTCTTGATATCCAGTTGGTAGAGAGGCCAATGGCGAATAGCAGCCATGGCAATAAAAAGGCGAACAGTAGACATTTTCGCCACAGGAGAAAAAGTATCAATAAAATCCAAGCCAAAGACCTGAGTGAAACCCTTCGCCACCAAGCGAGCTTTAAGACGATCCGCTTGACCATCAGGTCCAACCTTAACAGCATAAATCCATCGGCAACCAACCACAGATTTTCCAGAAGGAAGAGGTACCAGATCCCATGTGCCATTATGATGAAGAACACTCATTTCATCAATCATAGCTTGTCTCCATCCCGAATGTGAAAGTGCATCACCTAGGGACAGATACAGAGGACAAAGAGGAAAGGCAAGCAAAATATGATGGAGAAAGACGATGATAACTGAGATTGACTGCATACCTGGCCGGAGGGCGAGTATCACGAGTACCCTTACGAAGAGCAATGGGAAGGTCACTATCCGAAGGTGGGACCGAAGCCGTGGAAGGAGATGCAGTTGAATGTGAGTCCACAGACACATCTGACGAACTAGGCTCGATCTCATCAGCAGAAGAGGTGATAGAAGGAGAGTCAGAAACATGGATGGGTAAAGACGGAAGGTAAAGAAGGTCACTTGGGAAGGACGGCTGTACAGAATCAGTATCCACAGGAGTAGTAGAGGATCCAAAAAAGGGAACTGATTCAAAAAAGGAGACATCTGCCGAGATAAAATATCGACGTAAAGTGGGAGAGTAGCAACGGTAACCCTTCTGAGACCGAGGATAACCCAGAAAAACACATTTATGAGACTTGGGAGCTAATTTATCCAAACCTAGACCAAGATGATGAACAAAACACGTAGAACCAAACACATGTGGAGTTAAAGGATATAAAGTTTGATGGGGAAATAAAATAGAGTGAGGTACCTTATGATTGAGAACAGATGATGGCATGCGATTAATGAGATAGCATGCAGTAAGTATAGCATCACCCCAGAATGTGTATGGAACATTACCATCAATTAACAAGGCACGAGTGGTTTCAACCAGATGACGATTCTTGCGCTCGGCTACACCATTTTGTTGAGGTGTATGAGGGCAAGATGTTTGATGGAGAATGCCATGAGATGAAAAGAATTGTTGAAATTGATGAGATAAGTACTCACATGCATTATCACTACGAAAAGTACGAATAGGAATACCAAATTGAGTTTTTATTTCATTGTAAAATAACTGAAAAATAGAAAACAACTCAGACCGATTTTTCATTAAAAATAACCAAGTAAACCTGAAATAATCATCAATAAAAGTAACAAAATACTTAAACCCTAAAGTAGAAGAATGACAACTTGGTCCCCAAATATCAGAGTGGACCACAGAAAAAGGAGAAACAGCTTGACGACTAAGACGACTTGGGAACGTACTACGAGTATGTTTCCCACACTGACAAGACTCACAATTTAATTTAGAAAGAGACGATAAATGTGGAACCATCTTCTGAAGCTTTGTAAGACTAGGACGGCCCAGACGAGCATGTATAGTAAGAGGAGAGTCCATAGTGGAGCAGGTTGAAGAAGACGGAAATAGTTGATAGAGGCCCTGAGACTCACAACCTTTGATAATCTCCTTCCCCGAACTCCGATCCTGAAAGATGACAGAGGTTTTAGTAAAAGAAACAACACAGTCAATGGATTTTGTCAAACGACTAATAGAAAGTAAGTTAAAAGGAGAATCTGGAACATAGAGAACATGATCCAGAGATAAATTAGGTAAAAGAAGAACCGTGCCAATACCCCGTGATTGGACCAGAGACCCATTGGCCATAGTAACAGTGGGAAAAGAACCAGTAGTACAAAGGGAAGTGAATAAGGACTTATTACCATAAATGTGATCAGAAGCCCCAGAATCAAGAATCCAAGGGCCTATAGAGTGCAACTGAGAGATTCCAGCAAAAGAATTACCAGTGGGAGCAATAGATGTAGTAGGACCTGATGGTTGCTTCTCAGACTTATTACCAGTCGGAGACCCAGAAACATTGGAGACGGGAGAGTCCATAATCAAGAGTAGAGAAAAAAAAAATCCAAAAAGACCGATCACACAACTAACCGGAAGAAGAGGGATCTGTGCGTCAACGCAAAAAGATGTCGAAACAGAAAAACAAGACCGGATCCAGATTCGTCTCAGCAAGACGAAAAAATCGCAACCAGCCGCGGCCGGAACGGAGGCTGCACGCGCCTCCACGCACCGCCGATTGGAGGAGGGTGCTGAAACTTGCACGCGCGCGGAAGAAAAACTACCTGCCGGAAATTGACAATTGAGATCGTTCCGGGAAAAAAAAAAATTGTAAAATACGATGAATAATGGGTTCACCGAAAAAATAAAATTATTTAAAAAAAAAAATTCAAACGTTCCTTAGGCTCTTGATACCATGTTGAATACCGAGAGAGAAGAGAGGAACATTTGAAAATAATACTGTGTGTATCAACTACACAACGGAGTCTATTATATAACTTAAAAGAAAGAAAATACAAACAGATATACACGATGTGGGACTTCTATACTACTATTCTAAACTATCATTTACAACACTAATATTTTACAACTGCTAAAAAAATTTCAAACATCAATTTTATGACCAGTTACCTTTCAGATTTATAGAATATGCTAGAGCATCAATGGATCTAAAAATTTCAAACACTGCAAACAAATAAAAATCAATGCCCAGAAGCCATGTTTTCTTTTTGCATAACTGGGCAGAGCTGGGGTAGGGCTACACACTCACACACATCTATACCAAAACATATTTTCATGAAAAGACAAAGAAGAACAAGAAGACAAAAAGAAAATTAGGTCACATTCTTATAATAATAGGAACAAATTACGCTTACGGGTTGTCAACAAATGCATAAAATGATAATAAACTTTTGTAAGAAAAACAGCTTAAATGTCCATTTGAAAAGAGTGGCTGGCACGCAGTTTTCATCATTGAAAGGAGCACATTTAAACAATAAATTAACAACAAACTACAAATAAATTCCAAATTAGTCCATTGAATTAGAGAAAATGATACTATCAGATTACATAAATGTTTCACCTCATATGTCAACGTGCCACCAGAAGATTCAGGCTGACGAAGGGTGACACTTGATATGACACCATTTGCAGAAAGAATGCATATAGCTTGCGGTCCTTGCTGAGAAAATGATATTATCTTCATAGTAACATCCTAAGACAACAAAAAGACAAGTAGCTGTCAACCATATATACTTCTTTTATCAATAACTACAGTAATATAGAAAATGAATATAATTATTGCAGGAAATTTTAGTTAAAGTCATGCTTCTACCCATTAAAAATATCAGATGTATGTGCTACCACCAATAATTTTGGCATTTACCTGACCATGAATAGTAAAGGAAAAGAAAATTGCATTGTATAATAGAAACTCAGAATAGCCAATTGATATGACTGACACTTACCTCGCCAGAATTAACAGTGATGATATGGGGTGTAAAATTAGCACCGACCGAGCACGCAACCCGTTCACCTAAAAAGAAGAATTTTCAATAATTAATCATAACTGACCATGAAGATGTTTAATATCAAAATGAAAATGATCAACAATATCAGGAATTATATTGTAAGGCATCCCGTATTCAAAGAATGTGAGCATTTAGACCTCAGTCACCATCTAAAGAAGTTGAGGCAACATTAGAATTATGTCTTAGATTGATGCAAGTACCACCAATACACTTTTAATTAATAATATAATCATAAGTGATTATTCTTTACTCTCCATAGTAGGATTTTATACACAGATTTTTTTGGTTTAAGGCAGTAGACAGCATATCAATTTTGGAGGGTATGTATGCCTCTTATATCAGGTAGTAATAAGAAAACACATTGTAAGATTCTTTTACATAAGAAAATGTTATTTTCATTATCTGCAAAGGATAACTTTAAAACTCTGCATCAGGTTTTTTAAATGAATAGTACATCAAATTTAGTTCTTTTGTTAATGTAAATACCAAAAAGTTCCTTTTCAAAATAGTTCTTCAGGTTATTTTATCTCTGAAATATGCCACAAAAGCTATTTAATAAAACGTCTGTCATGAATTAAGAGGTGCTTATAGAATAGAAATTTACTTGATCACTTAACGTAAGTGGAAGCTTATCAGAAGTAAAAAAAATTAAGCAGAAAATATACAAGAAAGTTAACAAAAAAAAGTACGGCAAAAGGGATTCAAATTAATATTTTTAAAAAAAGAATGTGCTGTCAAAACCAATTTTGCAGCAAGTCTCCGGATATTGATCAATTGTGTAAATTCATCTAACATCAAATTATAATAGAACAAACACCTTTATGAAACTTTAACTATTTCAATATAACTCACTGCTTTTTAATTAGACTTTCGATTTAATTAGTTATACTATCCATTCCAAACAGTCAACCATTTAAATCTCAGTATAACACTCATCAGGCACAGATAAGTTTATAAGTAACGATGAATATCCTAATAATCAACAAAAGCCTTCTTATCTAATAAACTATATAAAAAAAGGAAGGACCACATAACTGCATCATCCAAAATTAATGTAAGGAAACCATAAAGAGAAGCTGATGTCAATATGGACTTTGGACCTCTTGAAAAAGAATACACAGTTGCCCAATCCACATCTTCAAATGTACTCTCTCAGAATTTAATGACTATAATAATATAAGACAAAAGTCTATTCCAACATAACACAAACAACATCCCCCCTACCATTCCATTTCTCT
This sequence comes from Gastrolobium villosum, assembly GCA_032173675.1. Taxonomy (NCBI): domain Eukaryota; kingdom Viridiplantae; phylum Streptophyta; class Magnoliopsida; order Fabales; family Fabaceae; genus Gastrolobium; species Gastrolobium villosum. The sequence continues at coordinate 23,294 of JAVKPL010015748.1, forward strand.
ACTACAAACATAATACCTATTCTTAATAAGCATGCTAGAAGCTTTTTTTTCTTTCTTTTTTGTATAAACCACAAGTATCCTTCACTATAGTCAATCCTGTTCGGGGCAGGTTCAGAATTAAACCTTTAAAACCCTACCAAAGCTAAGCACCGGGAAGGACATGCTCGCATCCAATTTGCTCAGCTCCCGTGCACCAACTGAGATAAATCGATTGTTTGCTAGAATGCTTCTTTTATTATGAGTAGAAGGTACGGAAAAACAAAATGCCATTCACATTCACACTAGACACACTCAATTCAAAAAACCACATAACAAAGGAAAAAATAGATTTTCTTCATTACCTAAATTCTCCGACTCAAAATTGGCATTGCTGACAGAGCTAGCTGCCCGCACTTTTCCGAGATTCTCCGCCGAGAAATCGATCACCGACGGCAGTGGAGCTGAAGAAGATATTGGCTTGGGAGACAGCGCCATGGTCACCGAAGCGTCTGATCCATACTTTCTCGGGCGACCCCTCTTCTTCTTGGCCGGCATCATTGTTTCCGCCGGATGAAGTGACGGAGCACCCCCTTGAGCAACCGGCACCGTTGTCGTTGTGGTGGCCGATCCACCAGCCGAAGCTGGGTTATCAGTCCTCGGAGCTGCATGGTATTCCGATGGAGCATCCGGTCGCACCGCCGTAACCCCGCTACCAGTAATAACCTCCATAGTTAAACCCTCATAAAATCATATATAAACCAACTCACACATCAACAGGGTAAGAAGAAAGTCTTTCACTTTGGACCATTGATTTGCATAAATTTCGTAATTAAAATTAATCCGCAGTGTAAGATGAAACTAAAAATAAAATTATGTATAATGTGATCTATAATTTTCTAGAGTAAAAGTATATTAGAGTCATGAGAAAATAGTGGGAAATTTTTTTGTGGAAGCAAAGAGCGAATTTTGTGCTGCTGCTATATGATAATATTTTAGTTTTTTGAGTTTTGCAAGGAAAACCAAATGGCCAAATAAAATGAATCCTTTGTTTTCGTTGTTCAGGTAAATGGGTTCCCACCTTCCTAATATTATTTTTTTAATTTTAATTAATTATATTTAATGTATGTAATATTGGTTTTGGTTGGATTCTGATGGAAAAATAATATTAAATCTTTTATGTTTCTTTCTCTCTTACAATTCGTATTTCTCGCTATTTTACTTTGAATTATATTATTCATGTGAGTAATATAATTTTCTACCAATTCATTGATTATTATGTCTCTTTTTTTTATTTTTAATAAATAATGGGGTTCATTATATAAATGTATTTATAATATGAGATAATATATCTATCTTATTGCATAAGAGTAATATATCTTTTTTTACTTTATCCATTAGATGATTGTTGGTGTCACCACTTTGAGGAGCAAAGTTACACTGGACCAAATAAAAAATTGGTAGGACTAAGGTGAGAGAAAGAGAAAAAAAAAATTGAGGAGAGAGAAAAGAGAAGAAAGAAGAGAATTTTTTTTTAATACAAATGTCAATTTTTGAATGAAAAGACCACGGTAGTCTTAAAATAAATTAAAAAATTCCAACTTTGAGACTCTAACTTGCTTTGTTAACTTTCTTTTTTTGGTAAAATTTATCTTTTTGCTGTTGTTCCAATGAGGCCCTCTAATTTATGAGATTAGTGATTCTGGGAAAAAAGAGAGAGTCAAATCAAACGGGAAAAAAAAGGAGATCTTACGAGACTTCTTCAATTAGATATACGTTTGCTCCATCCCCTTATTTGTCAACTTGGTTTTGCATGAGAGAGAGAGAGTAGGGTGGAGTCTTGAATCTCTTGATTGCCCTCTAGCTTTCCTCAACAATACAATTTTGAATGGATTGGTTTGCTTGCTTTCTTGTTTTATTGGATATATTATTTTGCATATACCCTAAAATTTCAACTTATTTGATTAAATTAATGATACTATTATTTATTTTAGATTGATAACAGGACTTAAAAAAGTGAACGATGATGATTAAATAATGGTTGAAGTGGTTCCATGTCACTTGTTAGACAGGAACATGACTGTGGAATCCCATGAGACGGCTTTCTTATATTTACATCGTCTTATCTGGGAATAATTTGTTGCATTAATTTAATAGGTTTAGTGTGTCCGTGAGGTTGTGTTCTTTTTAGCAATTATAATTATATATTTCAGAAAATAATTATTATAATATTCAAAAATAATATTAAGAGTATTATATTTTTTCACTTTTTACATTAGCAGATAATTTTTAAAGAGAAAAAAAATTAATATTATAAATATTTTCGAAATACATAATTATAACTGTTAAAAAGTATTATTTTTCCCCTAATTTAATTTTGATTACTGTTTTCTGTTGCTAAAGGAATACCTTGCCATAATTCAAAACGGCAAGCATCTATCGGTGTATCTAATTAATTAAATAACAGTAATTATTTCCACCTGGTAACTGTTGGTTGTTTTATTAACAATAAATATGACTGAAAGATCTCTAAGTTTTGACTGTCTTAAAAGTGTGTTTGACAGAGAGAGAAAAAAATTTACAGGGAAAAAATAATTTATAGAAATATGATAGGAATGTTTTTTTTTCCTGTAAGTTATTAAGGGGCGTTTGGTACAGGAGAATTTTTTTTTTTTTACAGGAAAAAAAATTCCAGAAAGGGGGGGGGGGGGGGATTTTTTACGGGATAAGTTGCGAAAAGATGTTTGGTAGGCCAAAAAATTTGACAAAAAATTGGATTAATTTTACTAACTATGTTTGGTTGATTATAAAAAAAATGATGGGAATGTTTATCAAAATACCCGTAAATTTTGAATATTGTTAATTTTCCTGGTGTCACCCAACGTTATAATTTAGGAAGGGTCCAACTCCTTCGCTCTCTGTCTCTCTAGCGCTGACGAGGTTTGTTTGCTTCTTTGAGCACAATTTCCCTCACCTCTATCCGTGGGGCTGCAACTAGGGTTGTCGGAGATCTGTTGCACACCGCCAAGCCCGCCTTGTGCCAGACCTGTCCGTCCGCCACCCACACGGTCTGGTACTCCTGCATCGTGATGCTGTGGAAAGGCACTAACGCCGAACCTCAACGACGCTGCAACCTGCAAATCCGAACTTGAAACGTTGGTGATTTTTTATTTTCTTGTATAATCGACATTTAAAGATTGTCTTTGAGGTAACTCTCCAAAAATATCCACTCTTTGTCATTTTGATATTTATATATGCAAGTAATTCTCACTGTCTGCTTGTGGTATAGTAATAATAATAATAAGTGTTTGGTAATGATGTAGGGTTTAGCTATTGTGGGTTTTTGTGTCTCACGCAAACAATTGTGGTCAAAGGGATAATGGGTGGAGATGAGTGTCAAAGTGTTTTTAGTGGTCATTCTTCATGTTTATCCTCATCAAACTTGAAGATCTGCGATTGTGGTCTGACTGTTGTGGTACGCAAGAGTGGGACAAAAAAGAACCCAAGCAGGAAGTTCTTAGGATGTGCTAATTTCAAAGGGGGTCGAAAATGTAATCTTTTTGAGTGGGTTGATGAACCCACATGTGTTAATTGCATACAAAAGGATTAATTGTTGAAACTTTATACGATTTTGTTTATTGTACTTGTAATAGTATTTGGGATTGTGGTTTCTACAACGTAGAATGCTTGTTGATTTGTATTTTAGGCAGTAACGTACCAAGTTGTAAGGTCTGTAGAAACATTTCGGTTAGTTTGGAAGGTTTTGTGGTATTTTTGTTTGTGTATTATGTAACATGTCCTTTACGACTTGGATGTAAATTTTTATCTACAGTTGTGTGCTAAGAACTATGTAAGTAATAACTTGAAGTTGGTATTGTCATCTGTAATAGTATTTGTAGCTGATGTCTTTCTTTGGACTGACGTAGTCTGTGATTTCACATGCATAAATGACAATGGTTATGGCACCGGATTTTTTATTAATCAACAAGCCTAATATATACTTACGACAATTGTACGTGCTTTTATGTGATAAGGATTTTTTCTCTCTTTTGCCCAATCACACAACCAATAAACGTGTCTGTCAACTCACTAATTCATACGCGCGCATATTGGTTTTTTTAAACAGATTGCATCCGCACAAGAGCATATCATTTTAGACCTATGTAACTCAATAGTTCCTGACATATATGGGCAACAAAACATACAATTGGTTCTCACATCTATGGTTCTTATAAGCACAGTAACCTGACCAATTAAATTTTAAAATAAACAATTAAGGAATAGATACCTTCTGTGTAAGGGTTCATGCAATGAGACAGTGTAGAAGTACCAGGTAAATGAAATGTGAACACACAGAGGCAAAAAATCCAATGTCTTCTTCAAAATTCTGTAACAAACAGTAATGGCAATACGCGATGAAAATGGTTAAAATCGATATTGTAACCAGGAATTCAACCATCAATGAAACACGATGAATGTAAAAAATTCAACTCAACTATTGAACACATTATACAATATGGCCAGATGTCATTATGTTTAGTTACAAAGCAGTGAAAATATTAGACTTGGTAACAGATTGAATTTTGTCATTTGACTACACTAGTCTAACCTTGTTATAATGTAGGATGATAATTTTGATACATATTAGAGACGTAGAATACATACTATGTGTAAGATATTGCTGATGGATTTAGCAGAAGTAATGGGGTGGATGCATTCTACAATGACTGATAAGTTCGTGGCACTGTAAGGCCTAAGATGACACCAACTTTGAAGACCCATAGTTAACTAACTCAAAAAAAGAAAAATATATTAACATTAATATTAACATAAAAATATAGACAGGCTTGTACATGTTATCCCCTAATTCCAAAATAAGTCACCATAAAATGCCATATGTTTCTTCACAGGCTTACAAAAAATATCAGCTTATGTACCCACTGTCAGCATAGTGTGAAGACATGATATACATGCACCAAAAAATCCCTGAAGACGTAGACTTCCATAATATGTAAGAAAGGATATCTTAAAATGTACAGCTGAAAGATGTCACACCAAATTTTTTTTTCCACAAACATCCATGTACCTACGATGCGTTCCCAAAAAAAGTTGTGCTCATTTACCGAGCGTTGTCCAACAACGATGCCACCACTAACATTCTCTCCTCGTAACCTCCACTCATGAAAACATCAGTCAGTTTGCTATCTCTGCCCATGATCATTGCAACTTTCACCCTTTGAGCAGTATTTAATCCTTCAATCTGTTTTAATTCTTCCAGAATTGACCTTCTTAGCTCCCTATCCTCTGCCTTATGTTTAAAACATCTAACCAGGTTATCTATTTTGTCAGTTGTTCTTGTGTGTGACCGGGTAAGCTTATCCATTGCTTCAGAGACCACTCCAATGACAGCATCCTCACTCCTTGCCCGTTTCTTACCCCTTTTTGCTACAGTTACTGACACATGTAAATGTACTTCAGGTCCCTCTTCAGTTGGAGGCTCAGGAATTGGACAGTAATTATGACAATGTGTAGGGTCCAGCATTTGTTCATAAAAATCATCTCCCAAAATTCCACTCTCATCTTAAGTAGCAGCCTCTTTTTCCATCTATTGAATAGTATCTTCAGGTCCCTCTGCACCTTCTCCGGTTGCAACGTCTTTCCTGAAGATTGGTGCTAATTCATCAAAGAATGCGAGTGGCTTTTTAAAAAGCCCTTTGGCATTAGGGTGGGTCTGATAATGTAAGAATTAGTACAACCAAGAAGTCCAAAAATTATAATCAAAATATAGCAACAATTGAAGACATAATGTAAGAAAATGAATTTATCTTAACCCATTCATCATAAATTTCTTTTTCCACGTTAATCATCTTGTCTTTATCATTCCAACCAAAACCGTTTGCACCGTTAAGCCCTGTCATTTCACATATTGCGTTGGCCTGCATCGTCTTTTCTAAATGATTTGCAAGTCATGGCTTAAAGCCATTATCTCCCTTCCAAATTAAACCAATTTCAAGAAGGCAGTCCACAAGTGCTTTATCCTCTTGTGCTGTCCACGTGTGGTTAATTCGTTTCCTGGATTGTTGACTACCATATGCCATCCATAGAATGCAAAAAAATTATATATGGCATTGGAAATGAAAACAAGAGACAATATGCATCAGTAATCATATCAAAACTATGTAACCAAATATATTAGTACTAAAAAATAATGCCATAAATAGTCTAATAGTTAATATTACACAAAACATACAAAAATGCAAAATGTCTTTTAATCTAAAATAATACACAACATAATGCAACAACAGCCACACACGATGATCATAACATTTAAATCCAAATCAATCATATCCCCTCCACGTGTTAAACATCTGATGTGCCATCTCATCCCGCCGGCGTGTCCAAGCATTGGATGACTCAACATAGGTGATCATAGTGTTCTCTGTAAATTCATCATGGGGTCCCTTGAGTTTCCACTGCATCATCTTCAATGGGGTCACGTGCCATTTCTCGTCATATGTGATTGTGAAGCAAGCAACATGCAGTTATAATCCTGCATTGAGTTTTAACTGGATAAAAATATTTTCCCCTTAAAATGGCCCAACGCCCCTTCAACAATCCAAAACATCGTCCGATTACATTCCTAGCAGAGCTATGTTTCATGTTAAAAAATTCTTGTGGAGTTGTTGGTTGCGCCCCATGCCTCCATTCACTAAGATGATAACTTTGCCCTCTGTACGGGGTAAGGAAACATTCCCCGTTCATGTAACCAGCATCACATAAATAATAATAACCTTCACAAAAAATAAAGAAACATTTGTTATAAATAATTCCCATGTCTATAATATAATTTAAAAACTTGTTAAATGGAAAGTAACGTTTAAGATGAAATACCTTTTGGCATCCTCAATCCATTCGTACGGGATATAGCATCTCTTAGGATCCTTGAATCTGCTGCTGATCCCTCCCATCCAGGTAATACGTAAATAAATTGACAATCTTGAGAACATACGCCGAACACATTTGTTGCAGCCTCACCCTTCCTTGTCCGATACCTTGCCTTATCAAGTTGCAACGGATTCACCTTGATGTATGTCCCATCTAACGCTCCTAGGAAATTGTTTAATTCATAAACAGGAAAATAATAATCAAATTCACAGAAATATTAATCACCATCTTCCACTTATTTGTAAATAGTTGCAAACACGCTTATGTAAGAAGTAACCTTGAACCATTTCCACCTTTCATCTGTTGAGTTTTCAGGGACTGACTCAGGTCTTTTAAGTAAAACCGTATGGCACCTTAGCACAGTCTGCAAAACCTTGGCGTACTGTCTACTTATTGTTTCGCCTGACCGTAAGAATTGTCTTTTAATGACCCTATTCTTAACATCACGAGCCAAAATTTGTAAAACTATTGCAACGAGCTCTTCCACACCCATGTGCTTCGTTGGTTCAAGGCCCCCAATAGCTTTAAGTAATTCACATAACTTAATGAAGGATCTCATGTCCATCTTGATATTCTCAATACAAGTCGTTTCACTTATGTAAACTATTCTATGGAAATTTATAGTCCTTAAATTCGCCCTTCTATAACAATTCCATGTGACTCTTTTCCTAGCATTTCTCCTTTTTTCGAGATCAGCTAATAATAAAGCAAGTATAGTAATAAACATCTTTGTAAGTTCATTCAAAGACTCCAAGTAACCTATGTCTACAATAATGAGACTGCACTTCATTCCATTCATGTTTGTCAGTGGGAGTTTCGATCTCTGCAAGCTACAAAGATTATAGTTAATAAATTTTGCGTCATGCCCACTCATTGCTGAGTGCAAAGCAGGGGAATAAAGAAAAGGATAGTGGCATAGAGAAAATCAGAGCTTTCTTTTCTCATAGATCAAAATGCTACACGTTATTGGCAGTCAGTAATGTCAACAGGGTTGACATGGGCACAACACAATGACTACTGCGATGATGGGCACCGGTGGCGTACTTATCATCATGTCATGACACCGATTTTGTTATTTTATTTTAAACAAAAAATTTCATTTATCATATTTTCAATCATTAAGAAGATCCACTATTTTCACTCATGACAAACAATTATCAATCATAATGCAGGTTCAAGTGATGGCAGTTCATGGAACGCAATAAAGGGCAACCCTTTTTATCATTTTCAATAATAAGGAACATGTAGAAGAGATTATGGCATGTTTTCACTTCTTCCACTAAACAACATGTTCATAGCATGACGTAAAGAGACATGGACATATACGATAAAAAAATTAGGGACTTATAATATTCAAAATTACCCAGTAACCCTTTCACAAAAGGTGAAAGGCTATTTGACCTCACTCGATACATTGCAATAACTAATTGATAGAGCAGAGTTGTGTTTGATATGCCCAGCCTTAAAATTTTGAAATATACACGAGCTTGACCATCCATAGTAATAAAAGTAAAAATTGCTTGGACATAAAATAAGTGATATTAGTTAGCAGGCACAAAAACAATATATGACCTAAACGACGAAGAATATGAGTACATTCAGTATTTGATTTAGCTACAAAGGACCTATCTTTGTTCACTATTCTGGTTTGCCATTGCTAGACATTGTTCAGTAATTCTTTAAAATTTTATCCCTATTTCAAATATAATTTTACATAACAACTAAAATGACAATATCCTATTTTATACCTTATTTTGTAAAATTAGTAACCGTATTATTCTTATATATATACAATTGATGGGTGGGTTAGAAGAACATTAACAAGATGTTGGAAAAAATATAAAATAATTCAAAACCAAAGAAACAAAATTGGGAATTTAAGGATATGTCAAAACCCTTTCCGTGAATCCGGAGGATTAGCAAAACAACCAACAGATGCATACTAATTCATATATATATATATATCAGTAGTAGAGGAATCAAAAAAGAAATTGTACTATTTTTCCAACAACAACATCCACTCGTGCTTCTTCAAGGCACAAGCTGATCTCTCTTTTGTTCATAGTTTCACAAACAAACCCTCAACCAGAAGGTACATCATATTTTTTGTGGAATAAATATCCCCTCTATACATCGAACATAACTCAAAAAAGTAAATTTTTCACACTTGTAAATAACTCGTCGAAAATAAAATCAAAAACACAAAAATTGAAGAAATATTTCAAGTTTTATGTATGACAAATATAATGAAATGCTGAAAAGTAAGTAGTAAACAGATAACATTGCTTGATGGGAACTTTTCGAGCAACTGAAAAAAAGGGAAAATAGGTCGAATGTTCAAAATCAAAAGACAAGTGAAAGAAAAACAACAAAATGTTAGCATTTATGTAAACTAACAAATGCTTCATGACAACATATTTCTAAGCAAAAATCCAACCTTTGTAGTTATAGACCACAACGAACACTTCGTACCTCAATCAAAAAAAGCGAAGTATTTTTTCCTGCTGTGAAGTTCGAATAAGTCACCTTTCGTCTTCGTCAAATCTGCGAAATGAGAAAGAAGGTCAACAATAATCGATGAACATTCAAGTGTTAGTTAGAAAAGAAAGTGCATGTGATTCCAAAACCTACCAGCAACACGGTGGAAAGGCAACCGACAGAGAGCAAAACGATTGTGGTTCAAAGGATACTGCTGATTAACTTTTCTCTCACCCCTCTGCTGATATCTAAGGCCGAGGGTGTTTTTATCTCAAAAAAATGTTTTCATTTTCCCCCTGCGTCGCCAATTCCTTTTTCCATGTTTTCAATGGCAAAGTTCAACAACGTAAAATGGTGGCAAACAAATTGATCGCAAAATTCATTTCTAACCTTCCCTTCATTTCTTCCCCCTACCAAACACAACAAATTCATTTTCCATACCACACTTTTCATGACAAAAATTTTTTTGCCACGTACCAAACGCGCCCTAAAGGATATTTGGTAGACCAAAATTTTTCTGGGAATATTAAATTAATTTTACTAATACTGTATATTAATTTTCCCACCACATGAAGAAAAAAAAATTCACAGCCATATTTTTACTTCTCCTCCTATCAAACACAGACAAATAATTTTTCCCATTCCATTTTTCTAGAAAAAAATTTCCACCTCCTACCAAACACCCCAATTTGAAAATTGTTGGAATATCTACAGAAGTTGTTGAGATTCCAATATCGGAAATGAAGTTAAGGGGTGTTTGGTATAGGAGAAATTTTTTATTATCGAGGAAAAAAATATCTAGGGATATGGTGAGAAATTTTTTTGGCTGGGTACGTTACAAAAACGTGTTTGGTAGGCACCAATTTTTTCAGGAAAGTTGAGCTATTTTTACTAATACTATATTTGGTTGATTGTGAAATATTGATGGGAACGTATAGTGAAAATATGAAATTACTCATTATTTTCAAATTTTGAATCATAGTCAGAAACGTACTTAGTAATCCTTTTTCGAAAATAGAGAAAGACAAGTTGAAGTCGGAGCGAACGATCGAAGAGGAGGACGAGTTGTGGTAGAAAGTTGAAAAAATGGATTTTTCCCAACTTTGTGGTCGAACGATCTCCGATCGGAGAGGAAGACAAGATTTGAGGTTGTGGTGTTTCAGACAAGTACTCCAAATTATACTTTTCCCCATTTTGGTCTTAAAATTGAAAAAATGGTCTGGGCATTCGTCAGATTAAAAAAACACCATGGTTTAAAGTGCATTTTTTCTTCCAGATTCTAGTACCAAACAATTTTCATGGGCAAAATAATATACCAGTATTTGGTAAATTCAACACATACCAAACATGGTAAACATATTTTACCTATATTACTTTCCCAAAAATTCTATCAGATTCTCCATACCAAACACCCCTTAGCTTTATCGTAGGCCTACGATCACTCTAACTTCGCTAATGTTATCATTTGATGTTTTAACGTACTTTGTGGAGGAGATATTTTTTTTAACCAAAAAAAAATTCAGAAATATATTATGAGAAAAGGTATTTTGTATTTTGTAGATGGTATTTGGTAGATTCAAAATTCTCATATAAGTTACAAAAATGTATTTGGTAGATTCAGAAATTTTCCAGAAATGTTGGATTAATTCTACTAATGTTGTTGGAAAATAAAAATGGGTTCGTTTTTTTCTACAATCAATGTATATAACTTATCGATATTGAGCCCAAAACGAGGTCATTTTAAGGCGAAAATGAAGGTATTTTTGTAATTATAATTTATTTCAGGGTTATAATAGTCTTTTTCATTATAATTTTTTAACTTATCTACATTCACTTTACAAAACATTAAAGGCATAAAAATATCATATATGAGATGATATTTTCGTTTGAAAGTATCATATGTAAAATTGAATGATGGGAAAAGAAGTTTCCTTAGATTATTTTCAATTTTTCCATACCAAACATTGGAAATAAATTTGACTCACCTCCCTTTGTTAGGATTTATAGGAAAACCCCGTACCAAATCGACCCTATAAAAGTAACGAGGAAGGGATGGAAGGAAGAATAAAAGGGATTTAATTGCTCTTGCATAAATGTTTATATTTCCCTGTTTGGGATTTACAGTTAAATTAACTGTTCTACTCCCTCATTTAATTTTAAATAAATTAGTTTTCACCCTTTAGTCTTTATCTTTTAATTCAGGAAAAAAAATATATCGTGTTATTTATATATTTTACTTTTTTATACTATTTTGTACTTTCTTAAATCATCTCATTTCCGAGCTGAGAAGTAAGTACAAGGAAGCTATTTTCTTTGGACCCTGACCCGATGGTTAGATTCACCAAATATATGATGGATAAAGGCCCGTCACATACGATCACATTACTTCGGCCCTTTTGTTGCCCGTATACTTGAATTATTGAAAGCAGCCTACCGAAAACCTCAACAAAATTCATTGACTAGAGCATATTATTGAATATGGGCCAAGCCCAATAGCAGACCACTTTTAACTATCCATTCGCATTTAACCATGAGATCAGGAGTACTATATATATATAGTATATGAGTTTATCATCTATCATTTAACATGATCATAAAAAATTTTCTACACTCATAATATTTTGTGGGACCCGCAGTAAAAAAAAATCAAGCACGCAAAATGAATGTCTATAATATAACACAATCACTTTTCCTATAATATAACTCTTATAAAACTCATAGTATATACTCTTTTATTAAAAAAAACAAAAGATAGGGATTTAGGGGAGAATAAATATAAAAGGAAGGATAAAATAAAAAAGTTAAATATTTTTTTTTTTCATTTTTGACAAAGGATATACTGAGTCTGAGGATATGAAGAAGGAAAATTGCAGGTCCAGCGGTCGAACGAAAATAAATGAAAATGTGAGCAAAAAGTTAAAGCGAATGCCAAAACTACATTGTGTTTTTTTATTTTTATTTTTTTGATAAACACTACATTGTTATTATTTTTTTACGAATGCTCGGATGAGCATTTTTTATTGGAAATATAATTTCTAAACCTTTTTTATTATATTTTAGTGTTTTTGGATATTAAAAAACATTTAAAACAAATAAATACTATCATATTAATTACAAAACCCCAAAAGATATAAAAGATAACTATACTTGGTGGAGCACCACATGGTTTAGTTCCTATCTTATCTGAAAGCGACAAATATAACATTAATTAACAATAGTAAAGGTCACGTATGAAAGACTGCATTTAGCATCATTAGAAGAAATGAAAATGCTTTTATGGGAATCTTCTTTATAAAACCCTCACGTGTCTCGTAATTACTAACCTTTGGAGATCGGAGGATACAATTTATCAAAAACAGATTCACACAAAGCTACAAAGAAGAATATGCCAAAGATGAAATCAATATGGGCCCGATCACAAGCCAGTATCTCCTCAACTCCAGGAGGAAACGCAGACAGGAATCCCTAGCCATTCCTATAAACATCAGAAGCCTATGACTCTATAACATCTTAAGATTTTGGGTTGAATTGGATATACTATGAGGTATTGTTGTAAGGTCTGTGGGCACCAACAGACTTAAGAGACCAAATGAAGATTGGGGTGCAATCTAATTGAATATTTGCACATCAATATTTGTATACTATTTTGTACTTTCTTTTATCAAAAAATAAAGATGATATATTAAAATGTGTGATTTTTCTTTTCTTCTTCTTAATTTTTTTTTTTTAAAAAAAAATGGTAGAAAAATAGTGTGATGAGAATAATTAATGTGCAAGTAATATTATTGAAATCTTATCTCATCCACTAAAGTATGAATTCTCCGAGTCCAATCAGTTTCTATGTTCCTTTGACATATTCAAACAGATTCAAATGCTCATTGCAATCTCTTTTGAAAATGAACTTGCCGGCTTTCACACTAACAAATTGATAGCTGCTAAGGCCCCGGTTCAAGATTCTTTTGAGAAGCAGCCAATAATCACTTTTGAAGTCGTTTCTTTTGGTCAATTAAACAATTAGAATTAAAATTGAAATCAGTCTACTAAAAAAATTGAAATCAGAGACGAGCCAGTAAACCACATTGATTGTAACGTTAACGTACAAGCGTTGTTGGAAGGATGAGAGCCAAATTTATTTGTGCAACTTGGTGAGTTGTAATTATCGTTTATTATTAGATAATGTTATATCATCGGCTTGCAAAGGAAAACGACATATGTTCCTAAAACAGTGACATCGTTTTCTCCCCCCTTTGAAACGTTAGTTCCTTGGCTTCATGTCTATGTTCACACATGAGAAATATGTTTTTTCTTCAAATTGAACTACAAACTTTGTCGTCAAAAGGGTCAAAGGCGGCTAACTTGCTGCTAAAGAAAATATATAAATAGTTATATATAATCAATGATCAACGTTAGGTTACAGAAATAACAAGTTTGGCTATAATATTATAATTCTACATGGTAGGGTAAGTATCTAGAAATAATAGTCTAAAGATATAAAAAAAAAAATAATAATAGTCTAAAACTTTCGAAGATAATAATTAATGACTTTTCTTTCGGTAAACAATTACAATGACTTTATTAAACAATACATGTTTTCAACTCCTTAAACACTTGTCTCTCTCTCTCTTTTTGTATTAGACACTTGTCTCTAATTAAGCGATATTCAGATCCAATTATATGATAGAATAGGTAGCATAACTTTAATATAATATTGATCAATACATATTTTTTTGGTTTCTTTTCTATGATTAGCCACTCATTAATAATAAGTAAGTGCTCTCTCTCTCTCTCTAAAAATAAAAAGAGGAGAGACAAATAATTCTTTTTTTTTCGGTGAAATGAGACAAATAATTCTAGCTAATGCATAGGCCATCAATTCAAGGGATCACAGAGGCTTGGCATTGGCAATGGCAGGATCAATAGCTTTCATTTTCTTTTTTTTCTTTTTTTTTTTTTCTTATGCAAACAAGTTGAATATATTCAAAGGTGCCGAATCTTGTCTTTAAGCAATGTAACTGATCCTGCCGGCCGTGCCGGCTATTACATAAATTAATAGCACAAACCCGTAACTCTGAAGTAAAACATAGGATTATAGGATTTAGATCCTGTATCCATCTATCCATTAAAAGAGATTTCTAGCTCTTATATATTAACAATACACACACACATATATATACTCCTATATTTCCTAGAATGCCAATTAATGTTTGTTACAAAAGTATATAATAATCTCTGATTAAAATATAAACTCCATATGTGTATATAATATTCCTTAGAGGTATCGTACAATATTTATTTCAGGGTATAAACTTTATTTCATGCTCTTATTCCCAACTTTATGGAGGGTGTCTCATGAGCATGCATACGCATGTTATATTTGCGGTTGCCAGATATAGAAAGATCACCTAGCTGCCCTCGAACATTCTCCTTGGAATAGAAGATAATCGGAGAGATGCTGATGTTAGTTAAGAACTTGTTCAGAAACAGTATTATAACATCTGCAGGGCCAGCTAATCATATATATAAGACAGTATCTTTGTAAAATGAGAGTAATATTTCTCATATATATATATATATATATATAGGGGTAAACATTTCTCAACACCTGTGTCAAATTTGAAGTTTAGGGTGTTTCAGATTTTAGGTGAATTAATGAAGGGTGTTTCAGTAAAATGTATATGATATAAAAATAAATAAAATTACAATAACACCCTTCATTAAGAACCGTTAGATAAAAAAAATCAACGATTCTGATTTGTAAGCTGCTTAAGAAATGTTTTTCCTATATATATATATATATATATCTTTTTTTATCTAACAGCTCTCAGATGAGGTGTCAAACTTCAAATTTGACAGCGGTGTCAAATGATCCTGCCTATATATATATATACATACATATAATCATTTCTGCAGTCGCTTTACGTACAACAACGACAAGTGTATTGTTATGATTCTCCACATTTAATACTTCCATATTTTGTATGGTTATGATTCCCCGCATTTAATGCTTTAATGTATATATATGACAAGTATTTGATTGCTGCACATACAACAACTGTTGTACGTGCAGGGGTTTACATTTTTGCAGCTGTTGTACGTGCAGCAATCAAATACTTGTCAAATATATACGTGAAAACATTAAGTGTGGAGAATCATAACCATACAAAAGATGAAAACATTAAATGTGGGGGATCATAACCATACACCTGTCGTTGTTATACGTAAATCGGCTACAAAAATGATTTTACCTATATATATATGAGGTAGGATCCTTTGACACCAATGTCAAATTTAAAGTTTGACACCTCATCTTAGAGCCCTTAGATCAAAAAAGATCAACAACTCTAATTTGTAAGCATTTAAATTTGACACTAGTATTAAAGGATCATATCCATATATATATATATATATATATATATATATATATATATATATATATATATATAGGCTTATCATTTCTCAAGCTGCCAGAGATAATTTTATCTCCGTCTACTAAATCATAACCGTTCAAAGATGGATCAATGGTGATAAAGAAAAAGAGAGAAAAGGAAAATCATAACCATTCAAAGGTGAATCAATAAATATAAGAAAATAAATAATCAAAACGACGTAGTTTTGGGATGGCCGAAGATAAAATTATTTCAAGCAGCTTGAGAAATGTTTTTCCCTATATATATATGTATATATATATATATATATATATATGTATATATATATATATATATAGGGGAAAACATTTCTGCAGCCACTTTAAATAAGGTTTTCTACCGCTACCCCTTTTAACTAAGTATGACCGGTCATACATTAAAATTGCATTTTCTCTCTCCGCCACGTCAGCCGATAGTGTCTGAGGAAAGAGAAAATGGAATAGCTCTCTCCTCCACATCAGCCAAGGGCGGACCTACATGGGGGGCGTGCATGGGGCGCCCCCCCCCCCCCCCCCCCCCCCCCCCCCCCAAAAAAAAAAACATTTACATCCCCAAAAAAATACATAGTATGTTTCATTTTTCATAACTGGTGGGTTACTTTAACAAAACTAGCATTGTGTGCCCTTTGGATCTGAAATGAGTTGCATTGATTTCATCTTGTTGATGATCGGTACAGTGTTTTTTTTCAAAGCTTTCGATTTCACTTTCTGAATCTCCTTCTTTTGCTTCATTTGATACCCAAAATCTGTTAGCATGAAAAAGAAGCTTGATACCCATTTTCCTGTTGTGAGTACTTTCACTTTCTCTTTGTAAAATTTTGATCTTTTTGTAGTTTCATGTTGTTCGAATGCTCAAAAACCAAAAGAAAGTGAAAGAAAAAACTGGGTATAAAATACTTGTAGTTTGCAATAATTTTTGAAGTTTATTTGTTTAGCTTTATGGTGCTTGATAATTGAAGTAGATGGGTCTGTAGTGATGTGGGCATTATGGAACTTTATGATGTTAGTTTTAGGTGCTTGCCTAATTTTGGTTCTACGAGTTTCTCCCTCTTTTTGGATTTATTTTAGTTATGTGATTACATTTGTTATTAAAATTATTTAATGGATGCATCTCTTGAGATCGTTGTACATGTTTTTCGGTCTAAGATTGTGATTCTCCTACTTTTCATAGTTGACATGACATATGACAATGAAATAATCTATGTTAAATTTGTCAATTTAATATACTTGTTAAATTATATTTTATTTAAAATTCTATAAATTGGATTTATTAAAATTTTCGCCCCCTTCATATAATTTTCTGGGTCCGCCACTGACGTCAGCTGACAGTGTCTGAGGAAAGAGAAAAAAGAATAGCTTTATCGTTATAACTAAGTATGACCGGTCATACTTAGTTAAAAATGAGTGGTTGTAGATATCCTTATCCAAAGTGGGTGTAGAAATACTTTTCCCATATATATAGGAAAAAAGATTTCTACAGCCACTTTAGATAAGTTTATCTACAGCTAGCCCCAAAACTACGTCATTTTGATTAACAAAGGTTATTTATGTAATTTTAGGTGAATTAATGAAGGGTGTTATTGTAATTTTATTTATTTTTCTATCATATACATTTTACTAAAACACCCTTCATTAATTCACCTAAAATTACATAAACACCCTTCATTAATCAAAACGACGTAATTTTGGGGTTAGCCGTAGATAAACTTATCTAAAGTGGCTGTAGAAATGTTTACCCCATATATATATGAGGAATGTTATACTTACAACCTATTTTTTTACAACCATGTCTTAACATCGTTAATTTCCGCCAATCAACGATTATTATCTTCGCGAATTAAACTTATTAATTAATTATTAATTCTCAATAAATAATAACCGTTGATTGGCAGAAATCAACGGTGCTAAGGTTGTAAGAGGTTGTAAAAAAATAAGTTGTAAGTATAACCTTCCTCTATATATATATATATATATATATATATGGGACAGGATCCATTTACAAACTATTTGGAATTTTTTTACAAATTACACTATCTTCTCCTGGGAGAACATAGTGTAGTTTGCAAAAGTCTGTATTCTCCCGGCAGAATATAGTGTAGTTTGTAAATATAAATGCTATATATATATATATATATATATATATATATATATATATATATATATATATATATATATATATATATATATATATATATATATATATATAATTATATATATATATATATAATAGGTAAATCATTTCTGTAGTTATTTAAGGCACAAATTTTGCCTCAAACAAAATTCAAAGAGAAAGAGAGTGAATTTTATGTCTGAAATTTTTCTACCTTACAGAAATGATTCACGCATATATAATACGCAAAAAATTTCCCCGTAAGCCTATTTTTAGTCAAAACTTCCCACAATTTTTTTTTTTTTTTTTTTTTTTGTCATTCTGGAGGTTCCATTGTTGGCGTTTCATTTGTTTTTAACAAGGTCTTCATCTCTGGCTCACTCACTGTTGAGATGATAGATCGATTGATTGGTTTTTGGCTTGATATACGTCTTATATATTAACTGATCGACAATGAAAGAGAGTTAAGATAATAATATGTCTTATATATTTTCTGTATATATAAAACAATAGGAACATAACTTAATTAAGTCTATTAATTATAAGGTTCATTTTTTTCTACAATTAATGCAGATAACTTATCTGCAGTCTATGTAGCACCGATACGATACGTGACACGACACGACACGACACGACACGACAGTCTGACACGTCAATCCTAAAAAAATATGGATTTCGACACATTGGGACACGTTTTAAAATTAAATAATATTTTTAATTTATATAGCGTATATTTCATTTAATATTCAATAATTTTAAAAAAATAAAACTAAATTAATAATACCCATCAACACGTTATAAATGTGGAAGCTTAATAAAAAAATAGGAACTGGGATGATAGAGAGATCAAATCAGATGAGAGTGAAATCAGAGAGAAAGAGATACAACAAGAGTGTAATTAGGGATTGACAACAATGATGCTGAGATGATCTCTTATCTATTTAAGGAGAAAAAGGCAAAAAGATAAATAAATTAATATGTTTAGGTGAAAGCTTTATTATATATTTAATTTTTTAAAAAAAATTATTATTTTTTAAATAATTTTTTTACGAAAATACCATTTGACCGTGTCGAAGCTTGTCGGACATAGTCAAATTCGCATGTCGAAATGGTCAACGTGTCGGGAATGTTGACCGTGTGTCGGACACTGTGTCAGAACGTGTCGGAGCGTGTTGGACACGACACTCCCTGTTTTTTGGAGTGTCCGTGCTTCATAGGGGTGTTCATTAACCGATTCAAATCGCAGTGACCGAACTAAAAAACCGATAACCGAATAAATTGAAAATCGATTAAAAACCACAAATTTTAATTGGATTGGATCGGTTTTTGGATGGGTTGATGAAAACCGATCCAATATATTAATTCTCCTCTACCTACTTGGGTCTCTCCCTAATCATAGCCTTAAAATTTCTAAACCCAAGACCCATTAAATCATCAACTAAGCCCAAGAAAAAATCTAGTCACATCTCATCAACAAAATTTTATCTTTGTAGAGTTTCATATCTCATTGCAAAAAAAAAAACTATACTATAGTTTACTAATGCTTTTATATTTCAAAAAAAAAAAATTACAAAACAATATATACAAAAGATGTTATTTGCACAATAATCATAAAATAAATTTAGAATTTTCAAAAAACCGAAAACTGATCCAATCCAAACCGAAAAAAACTGGATTGGATTGGATCGGCTTTGAAAAAAATCAAAACTAAATGGATGCTTATATGATCAAACCGAAAGGATTGGATCAGATGATTTTTGCTTCCAGAACCGATCCAATCCAGACCGCGAACACCCCTAGTGCTTCCTTGTCTGCAGTAAGCCCAATACGATGTCATTTTGGGGCAAAAATCATGGTGTTTTTGTAATTTTAATTTATTTCAGGGTTAACAGTCTTAATAATTATAAATTTTTAACTTTTTCAATACCAAAACGACGACGTTTTAGAAGTAAGTGTAGATAACTTATCTACATTAACTGTAGAAATATTTTTCTGTTAATTATAATATATAATACTTACAAAATTTAAGTTCCCTTGCATTATTATATATTTTCAGTCAACACTTTCCACCCAAAATATAACTTTTTTAGTCACTTCTGGCAAGAGTTTCCTTCATTTGTTTTTAATTCCGTCTTCATCACTCAGAGTTGAGATGATGGATCGATCAATCGACTGGTTTTTGGCTGGATATATGTCTTATATATTAACTGATCGATGATGAATGAGAGTTAAGATAATAATCAATTGATATCATTCATAGCTTTTAACTTTTAATGATTAAGTTTTTGTCAATTTGATGACGATATAACATTAGTTTTGTTACTTACCGAGTTAATGAGCGAGATGCAACGTGAAATCACAACTTGGACTTTCGCTTGAGACCTTGGACGGGGGCGTCTAGGGTTAATTTTACACATTCCTTGTGCGGCAAGAGACCTTGGACGGGGCAGAGGAGCAGTTCTGAAGTAGAGGAGCAGATGAAACTATCAAAGCTTCACCATGGAGACTGGGTTTTAAGATTCTTTTATGGATTATAGTTTTCTTTCATCTATGGTTATTATTTTTATGAACATGTTAGGGTAGATTTCTTTATGCAGTTAGGTTGAGATGGAACCAATGGGTTCCTAACACTGTTTTATGCTTTCTTGTAGTTAATATTTAGGTGTCACATTATGCATTTAATATGTTTTAATTTTTAAAGCTCATTTGTGACCTGGTCAATTGTGATGGACACTAGAGTCTTGTATGATAATAGTGATATTAGTGTCTTGATTCCGATTGATTAATTGCTAGGGTTTGTATGATCTAGACATATAGTTCATTTTTTGTGCTCCCTTTCCAAATATAGTTTTAATGAGACTTGACTGACAAGTCTGTGAACTACCGTGATATAATATTATTAGGGCTGGCAATACGGGTCAGCCCGCCCCGGCCCGTTTTGATAAAATGGGTTGAATTGAGCAACCCAGCCCGTTTTATGAGTGGGTTGGCGGGCTTCGGGCCAGCCCGCCTAAAATATAAAAAAATAAATAAAAAATATAAAAATCTAAAAAATATAAAAATAATATACAAAAAAATAAATTCTGCATAAAAAAACATAATTTTTTTTGCATAAAAGCATATAAAAATCTGCATAAAATCCTAATGTGCTTATGAAACCAAGAAGATCAGTATTTAATAATCTACATATAAATATGCATCTTTCAATCCAGAAATAATAATAAAAATTAAAATCATATCAAGGTAAAACAGAATAACAAAACAAGTAACAAAGTGTTTTATGAGCAGTCCACAAAAATTCGAAAAAGTCACTTGCATGCAGAGAAATCTAAGGCACAGAGCTACATAACAATTGGATAACCTAAAAAAAAAAGGGCTTGGCGGGCTAGCCCGCCCCGTGGCGGGTCGAGCCCAGCGGGCTGGCGGGGCGGGCTTGGCGGGCTGAAAAACTCAACCCAGCCCGCCCTGTTTGGTGGGCGGGGCGGGCCAGCCCGACGGGCTCAGCCCATTTTGCCAGCCCTAAATATTATAATAAATAATGAGATTAGACATAGAATTATGTCATTTTTTGTCAAAATTATAGTTTCTTATATTGAGAGAAAGAGATGCATAATGGAAATCAAGGGGTGAGTGGGAATTTTTTTAATTTAAATATTAAATAAAAATACTCATTTCAACTAAAATGACCATCCTTTAAAAGGATAAATATTTTCCCATAAATAACATATTTTTATGTCACTAATTCATTAACCCTACTTTTTTAACCTTATTTTTTTTACTATTGTCTAGTGTCTATTGTCATTCTCTCACGGTCACAGTTTCACAAACAAGTTCTCTGACTATCTGTCACTCTTTTTCTCCCTCGGTCACTTACAAAATTTGATGCATTTATTATCTCAACATCTGGACGTATGTGCGTTTGCAAAAAATACATTTTATAATTATAAATGGGCCAAACTCAAGCTAAGCCTTTAACTTTTCATAAACAAGCCAAGATAAGCCTACAGTTTAGCTCGTACCAAATTATTGGGCCAAGCCAACCTCAAAAAATTTTCATAGGCTTGGCTCGTTTAAGCTAAAGCTTGACTTGGCCTAACTCATTTACACCCCTAATTGGGAGGGAATTAAGAAGGAAGGAGGGGGTATAAATGGGAGAAAACATTTTTGTTCTTTTTTGTGAAGGACCACCAAACAGTATTGTGCTTCTAGAGCACATTAAAAAAATCCCTAGACATAAGCTTACAAAATCTATGACTTTATGGTTCCTGCTTTTAATGCTTACTCTAGGATAAACTTCTAATGCATTAGGATTTTGAATGAAGTATAGGACTAAATTACCAAGGGATTTTTTTGGGGGAAAGGGGGTTAATTAATTTAGAAAGAATCGTCGATAACTCAATTTTGAATATTGATTGCATGGAAAAGTAGATTTGTTAAGAAAACGTTGGGGAAATAGAATCCCTAACTACGCTCTCGCATATTAGATTTCAACTAGTTGTTCTTTCGTTCTAGTCTGTGTTATTGTTCTTAGTCTTGAAAATCAAAAATATTGTTTTTAAATTTCTTTTTTTATTAAACCAACATCATATTCTCAAAAACTCTCAAGATCGATCCAACTTTGGTTATATAAATATGTTATTGTTGGATAAATCAATCCTCGTGGGAATGACAACCCCACCTTTTTCACTATATTACTAATATGACCAATGCACTTGCCATGTTTGCAACAATTGACACTTTATTTAATAATTTTGACTGTATGTATAACTTGAGGTGTCAAACTTATTAAATAAACTACTTGCAATGGCGGAGCTCAAAAAGTTTATGGGTTTAGAGAGTGTCCTTTAAGATACAAGTTATGTCCTTTTAGCAGTTTTCACTATGCATTCTTGGGAGTGCATAATTATAATATTAAAGTTGTACTTTTTTTTTTCTCTTTTTAAAATTTATCTGCTGACGTGAAAAATAAAAAATAAAAAATATAAAACTTTTTTTTTATAAACAAAAATATACAACTTTAATATTATAATTATACATTCCCGGGAATACATAATTAAAAATTACTAAAAGAATTTTCCAAAAGTTTATAAGGGATAATGAAAGAAAAATGCACACTAATTTAAACATATATATAGTGAGTTTGTATATAACCAGATTTGAAGAACACTATCAATTTTCTTTGTATTTGGGGAATAATAAGGACGAAAACTCAAAAGTTGAGTTTGAGGGATACAAACTTATGTTATATTATCTTTTTCTTAAGTCTGAATTAAATTTAAGAATAAAGTTTAATGAATTAATTCTTCCTTACTTCGCTTATAAGTGTATAACTTTTTTGGATTTTTTTTTTCGTATGAATCCATATAAACTGGCTGATGCCCTTTGTCGATACATTGGTTTTTTAATAAGAGCATGCATATGAAGTGTGCCAGAGTTTTGTGGGGATGGAATGGAAATTTAGATTGTTATACTGTATTATCTTTTTTTTTTTTGTCCCTCTGATTCTTTTTACGGTATCGTTTAAAGAATGAAAATATACATTCTTAACAAGTTTTTCATAATGCTGTCGTAATTACTTAAAATAAAATATAAAATAACAATGTAAAAACATCTATAAATGTTTTACAAATTTAAAAATATTCAATATTTTTAAAACAATTAAAAATATTAAACTGGTTTATTAGAAATATATAATATTCATGACACACAAATAATGTTACGCATCAATCGAAAATATAACCGTTGATTTCCGCCAATCAACGGTTATCATTTATTACGAATTAATAATTAATTAATGAGTTTGATTTGAAAAATGATAACCATTGATTGGCGGAAATCAACGGTTAAGATGTGGTCGTAACATTGTGCGTAACATTATTTATGTGTCACAATATCCTATCTCAAATATATAAACTTATTCATCATCAAAATATAAGAAAACGATGAGTTTTTGCTAGGGTCTCTGCCGTCAATGTCTGTACCGGAGAAGGGAGCGCCGTCGGTGGAAGAGAATGATAACCTTCAATGATCGACCAAGAAAAAGAAGAGAGGGGATGTTCCCTTCAGTAATGAGCAAACCATGAAGACACGGGATGATCCATGGATGCATTGTAGCATGTCCTTCAAGGAGATGCTAATGAGGCATAATGGTGAATGGCCTCCGACGGAAGAGGATCAGCTGGAGGAAGAAACGGAGATGGAGAAGCTGGAAACTGAAAACAGGAACACGGAACCGGAGGTGACATGCAAAGTGGATGGAGATGGAAGGACCAGTTTCTTGTTGTCTTATGTATTCAAAAAAAGAACTTGGCGTCCCTGGCATCAAGCAATATATGTTAAATTGTTTGGGGGGAAATTGTCTCTGATCTTCATGAAGAAGAAGTTGGAGAATATGTGGGCCAGGGAAGGGAATTTGCTGATAACAGATGTGGAAAATAGGTTCTTCCTTGTGCGATTTAAAAGCAAGAAGGATTTGGAGCATGCTTTGACAGCAGGTCCGTGGGTGATCATGGATCATTATTTGGCAATTCGTTCTTGGGAGCCTGATTTTCAGCCTTATCAAGCACGGATCAACAAAATAATGGCTTGGGTAAGACTTCCTCAATTCCCAATTGAATATGTCAATTCCGATTTGATTAAGTATGTTGGAAATTGGATTGGGAAGTTTATTAAGCTGGATGTTGCAACCACATCATTAGCTCGAGGAAGATTTGCGGGGCTCTGTGTGGAAATATATCTGAATAAACCATTGCAATCAGAATATAAGGTAGAAGGTAAACTTAAACAGATCGAGTATGAAGGATTGCACATAGTCTGTTTTGCTTGTGGACAATATGGTCATAAAACTGAATTATGCCAACAGGGCAAAGTTCTTATAGACGAAGGAAGGACGGAAGATGAAGGAAAACGGGTCCCAGAATCGGAAAAAGGCAATAGCATTAGTCAAACACAAGGAGCAGATGGGAAGTATGGCCCTTGGATGTTGGTTAATAGACAGAGAGGAGTGAGGAAAAATTTTCCTCAAAAGGAGGAGGAGAGTAAGGCAAAGGACAAAAATCAGCATAGCAAATCAGGAGGTAATGCTTCGAAATTTAATGTTCTAAAGAACTTAGAAGAAGAGACTGGAGGTATGGACAAAATACAGGTAGTCTGCGAAACACAGATGGATGTGGAGAAGAATAATGTTGCAACTGTCCATAAAAAAATACAAAGGAATCAAAAAATCAAAGCACAATTAGTTGAGACAGCTACAGCCTATAAAGTAGTTTGGGAAACCATCCAGGCTACAGATGCTTATAATAAAGCTGAAATTGTGGATAATGAAGCAATCCTTGCTGCCAAGACTAATCTCAAGTTGACAGAGTTATGCAAAACACAGGAGAAAGGAGGGTATGAGATGGCGGTTGACCAGCTTAACCATGTTTTACGGAATAATAGCCCACGGGAAGCTAATGAGCGACCTTCAATCCAAAACATTGAATCTCAGGGTGGTCTTGATCAGTCTCAATCTCATGATCACCAGATGAAGGATAATGAAGAATTCCTTGAGCCAAAAACACCAGATCAGATATCCCAGGATGGAAGTCAGAATGCACTGGAGGTGGCTCATGACACGACTATGATGGAGAAGCAGGTACTCCTATATCCCGTTAAACCCCACTCTAGTTTTTAATGTATGTGCTCTTTTGGAATTGTAGAGGGGCAGCTAAAAAAGAATTGGGACGTACACTTAATTCAATAGTGGTTAAACATAGATTGCTTATGGTGGTGCTTTTGGAACCTAGAACTCAAAGTAAAGGTTGTGTGGCACTTATGAAAAAGATAAAGTTTGATAGATATTGGGTTGAAGAAGCTAATGGGTTTTCAGGGGGAATATGGATCTTATGGTCCTCTAATTGGGGAAATATGCAAGTGGTCCTTGAAGAGGAAGAATTATTATGGTTCCAGAAATCTCGCCATAAGTGGATAGTTGATGGGGACCGTAATACTAGGTTCTATCATCTAAATACTAGTATAAGAAGGAACATAAACAGGATTACAAGATTGAAGAATGAGTCCGATCAGTGGGTTTCGGATGTGAATGGGATTATTGAGATGATTCATCGATTCTATACAGATTTGTTCTATTATGTAGTGTAAATAGGAGGTGGCTAGAGTCATCGAACATGTGGCCAGGTTTGTCTACAATTGAAAAAAATTGCATGGCCAAAGATCCTAGTTATGAGGAAATTAGACAGTGTGTGTTTGATATGCAGCCTCTTAAAGCTCCAGGTATTGATGGATTCCCTGCTTTATTTTTTCAACGTAACTGGAACAGTATGAAAAATCAGGTGGTTAATCTAATCCAAAAATTGTGGAAAAATCCAAATCTGATTGCTTCTATAAATACCACATTGTTGGTTCTCATCCCTAAGGTTCAGGGTGCAACTCATATCAAACAGTTCAGGCCTATTTCTCTCTGTTCTGTTCTGTATAAGGTGATGTCTAAGCTTGTGGTCTAGAGATTGAAACCGACACTGGAGAAATTAATCTCTCCTGCTCAAGCAAGTTTTGTACCAAAAAGGCATATTCAAGACAATATAGTTATTGTACAAGAGCTTGTCCATAGTATGCACAGAATGCGAGGTAGGAAAGCGTTCATGGCAGTAAAAATAGATATGGATAAGGCTTATGACAGGTTAAATTGGAACTTTATTCACCAGATTCTTCAGGAAGTGCAAATCCTAAATAATTTGGCTGGTGTGATTATGGCTTCAGTCAGGTCTCCTACAATTAATATCTTGTGGAATGGTGGAATGACTCAGGAAATTCTTCCTTCTAGGGGTATTCGCCAAGGTGACCCAATGTCTCTGTTGCAAACTCGGCAAGTGTACCGATCGTTCCAAGTAATAAAAGTGTAAGTAAGATCGTCTCCACAGGGATTGTAAACCAAGTACTACAATAACCAGTCCCCTTAAGTTGAATGGATCAAATGATGTGACAAATATTATTGATTAATGAGAAAAATAAAACTAAAAGTAAAAATGTATTTTTGGGTTTTTCTTGAGAAATAGATGAAGAGAGATTGAATTATAAGAGATGTAAAAATAATTGAGAAAATATTGCAGTAAGAGGACAAACACATTTTCGATCCCCACCTTGTAATCTGAATCAACGTTTACATTCGATTTACCCATTGATCAAATGATTCATCATCTTTTATTTGATTGGTTAAGCCCTAACCCCTTAGTGATCTTAACCTTATTAACCCTATTAGAACCCTAATCTCTTAGTAATTCCTTTTTAGGTTAAACGTATAACTCGGTGAATCTTTCACGTTTGCGGTTCATGTAGCCTATCCCTAGTGCATACATGAACAATCACTCTCCTTCTTGTCAGGAATTAGGATCCCAATATCCCTATTGCGAACCCTAACCCTCGCGATCCCATTAGAATGATCAGATCTAAAAGAATGAAGAGATGAAGAACGAAGGAAAATAAATTCAATTGGATAAACAAATGTAAACTTAATCCAAATTACAAGGGGTTCACATCAAGGGTTGTGACCCTTACCACAATAAAAAGAGATCTAGCCAACCATAGTCATGACTGATCTACAAGAATAAAACATAAAACAAAAAGAAAAGAACCTCGAAGAACAAAGACTCAAAACTTTCTCAGAAATGTGACGGTGGATTTCTGAATTGTGAGGAATCTCCTCTGAAGATTGAATGGAATGGAATCCCTTGGAATGGTGGAGGACCACACTTTAGATAGCCAGTCAATCTTCTCCACTTGCCAAAACTGCCCATCTGATTTAAAAAAAGATAACAGAAGAATTAATTACAACTTATTATGTAACGGAAGAATTAAATTAAACTTATTACGTAACGGAAGAATTAAATTACACTTTGTTACAGAAATGTATAACGGAAATATTAAATTAAAACAGATTTGAATTCAAATTTTGAATTCAACAATGGTGGCGCGACCATCTGACGCTTTGTTTTGTCTCTCGCGCGGTCTTCCCTTTCTTGTTTTTCAAATTTTGAATTTCTTCACCTCTTAACCTCTAAAAATATAGAATAATCAGTGAAAGTGTGTCTGAACATGGATTATTAATAATTCATCAAAAATAATTACCTTTATTAATGAATTATTGTCAAATCCTTATTCTTTCACACTGAAATATCTATATGCCGAAGGCATATCAGTCTCCATATTTGTTTGTCTTAGGAATGGATAAAATTAATCATATCATTAACACTGTTGTTAGCGGAAAACTCTGGAAACCTATAAGGGCTGGTAGGAGTGGACCTCCAATATCCCACACTATTTTTGCAGATGATCTAATGCTATTTGCGGAGGCAAGTGAGGATCAGATTCATATCATGTTGAGATGCCTAAATTTGTTTGAGAAAGTCTCGGGTCAAAAAAATAAGTGGCCAGAAAAGCAGTATATATTTTTTTAAAAACACTTATGAAGCAAGTGTTGTTCGAGTTGCTGAAATATGTGGGTTTAAAAGAGTAACAAATATAGGCAGATACTTGGGTGCCTGGATGAAGCATGGCAGGACTAAAAAAGAGCATTATGGGAATATTCTAGATAGAATGCGTCAAAGAATATCAGGGTGGCAGGCAAAATGTTTATCACAAGCGGGAAGAGTTACATTGACCCAATCTGTGTTGGCTACCATCCCTTCTTTCCAAATGCAATGTGGAAAACTTCCGATTGGTATTTGTAATGAAATGGAGAAAATGCATAGACAATTTATTTGGGGTGATACAGAGGGTCATAAGAAGCTTCATCTTATTAGCTGGAATACAGTCACTAAGCCCAAGAGTAAAGGCGGATTGGGTTTACGAAATATGGCTGATTTTAATGATGCCTTTTTAGCTAAAATTGCTTGGAATATTTATTCTAATCCACAAGATTTGTAGGTGCAACTTCTGAAGGCTAAATATGCTCCTCATTGTACATGTACTGATATATTTTCCTATAAGAATAATGATTCTTCATTTTGGAAACATATTTGTTTAGCTTGGAGGAAAATGGATGAGCACTCTTATTGGGAAATAGCTAATGGCAGATCAGTAAAGTTCTGGCAGCAAAAATGGGCCAATAGAAATGAAAGGCTTATTGATAAAACAATTCAGCCCATTCCAGGGGAGGAAGCTGGAAAAATGGTTGCGGATTATGTCAACGAGGCTAGCGAATGGGATAGGGAAGGGCTGTCCAGATGGCTTCCTGTGGAGGATATTGAAATTATCAAAAGTCATATATCTCTCCCCACCCCCTTGATGGTGTTGATCATTTACAATGGAATATTGCTAGTGGGAATGGTGTTTCAGTGAAAGGTATATATGGTTTGATCACAAAGCAAACCGAAATGGAATCAACAAGTTCTGCCATTTGGAAGCTAATTTGGAGCTGGAAAGGTCCACATAGGATCCAATTTTTCTGGTGGATAGTAGCACATGGTAGACTAATCACAAAGAAAATATTGGCTTATATGCAGATGGGGGACCCATTGTTTGAGTTATGCAATAATGGAGAAGAGTCCTGGCTTCATGCTTTAAGTGATTGTCCCTGTGTCCAGAATCTATGGATTCAATTAGGAGCTGAAAATTTTTGCCCAAATTTTTTTGCAATGGAAAGTAATGATTGGATTATTTTCAATCTTCGAATAGGGTCCATCTCTAATAATGAAGTACCTTGGAATTCAATCTTTGCTGTTACGGCTTGGCTTTGCTGGAAGTGGAGAAATGACAAGATGCATGGTGGTTTCAATTTACATTATGCATACAATCACAACTTCACGATAAGTCTGGCTAAGGAGTTTTGGACTGTTCCACAGAAGAAGAATCAGGGAACGCAAACTGCACAATGGATGGAGATTTCAATTGGATGGAATTTTCCGGAAGGGGATTGGGCAAAGTTAATACAAATGGAGCTGCTAAGGGAAATCCTGGAGTGGCAGCTTGTGGGGGACTGATAAGAAATAATACTGGTAAGTGGCTGAATTGATTTTCTTATAGAGTGGGATATTGTAGTGCTATCCAAGCGGAATTGTGGGATATTTTAAAGGGAATACAATTGGCTTGGGAAGGTGGTTGGGAAAAAGTAATTATTGAAAGTGACTCGGCAACAACAGTTACTTGGCTTACTAACTCAGGTGAGCCAGCCTGTGAGCACCTTTTGGTGTCTCGTATACGGGCGTGGATGAACAGGGAGTGGTCAGTAAAGGTGCAACATACGTATAGAGAGGGCAACGTTTGTGCAGATTGACTTTCAAATTTACCTCTGGCTAATCAGGATTTTGAGGACTTTTGTGTTTTTCTGTCTCCTCCTCCTGGTATCTTTTTATTGTATTTAGCTGATTTAGGGGGTACCAGTAGTACTCGTTCTATTTCTGTTTCTTAGCCTGTTTGGGGTCTTCTTTGCCCAAATAGGATACCAAAAATAATAATATAAGAAACAGGAAACTGCCTTCATGAATTGGCACGACTGCACGACCCTAGTGCCACTGTATTGTCTTGCAGAAATTCAGTCTCATTATTTTTAGGGTTT
Organism: Gastrolobium villosum; assembly: GCA_032173675.1. Classification (NCBI taxonomy): domain Eukaryota; kingdom Viridiplantae; phylum Streptophyta; class Magnoliopsida; order Fabales; family Fabaceae; genus Gastrolobium; species Gastrolobium villosum. Next base: position 53,777 of record JAVKPL010015748.1, read on the forward strand.
TATTTGTCTAATGTTATGTTGCTACATAAGTTTTGATTTTGCAACTGAGCCAAAGATATTTGTGTCTCATTTTTTTTCTTTTTGTTTTATTTTAAAAATAATGGATCCTACAATAATTATCTCTATAGTATAAGATAAAAAAATTCAGCAACATAAGACAAATAAAGCCCTTATTTTTATCACTTGAATGGACTAAAAGAAAAATCTCAAGCCCTTGGTGTTTTGATTTACTAAAGATTCCTACGGCCTTAATTCGAGCCGGTTCTTTTTTTACTAAGATGTTCCAATTGGTTTATCGTTTCTCGACTAGTTCGATTTGGGGTGGATCATGAAATTAAGATTTTAAATTCTTCCAAAAAATGATATTATGAAAGATCGAACACATATTTTCGCTCTCAAATGCTCAATTCCCTTACACCAACTAAACTACTATCATTTAATAAGTTGAGCAAGGTTATAGTAAAGCATCCCACATTCATATCTTGTTATTAAATAAGATATTATCAAATAAGGAGGTAGAGAAGGGTTACTTTTCTATTATTAACTTATTATTGTATGATCACTTCCAACTCCAAGATCTGAAGAAAAAAATATTTATAAAGTCATCTCAAAAAAACATATTTGAATTCTATTAAAAAAATATATTTGAAAGTGACATTTAATAGAAGAAGAGTAGAAGACTGAGTGAGTTGCCACTTTCCCCCAGTATGGCAAGAAAGACAAGAAAGAGAGAATGCATGTGAAAACTGAAAACGGTGCAAACACAGACAAAATCCAGCTCAGTTACAGTTAGCGGCAATAACTGCGGCATTTTCTGCCACGTTAGTTGATTGACTTCTCCTTTTCCACATCGTTTTATTTGATTTTTAACTAACCACTAATTGCCCACTCCTCACTCGTATGATGCTAGTCTACTTCCTAATCTATCATCTATATTGCTAATGCTGTGGTATGGGGACCATCTCCAAAGAGTTATGTGTCGTCAAGTTTTTCAGTGAGAACTTTTTCCTAAAATTGTCTTATAATGTTATGGACAAATCACGTTATAAAGTATGTACTAAAAAAAAAAGTCATAGAGTGAAGGTGTTTGTTTTTCACATGTGTAATTCTACTCATTTTTTTATTTTTTATTTTTTAAAAAATATCAAAATGAAAAAAATATTGCACGCAAAACGATTTCTTACTAACATGAAAAAACAATTCTTCTATTAAAGGAGAAAGTGTTTTCCCTATAAAGTACTAAAAAAAATCTTGATTTCGGTCTTTCAAATATGAGTTTTGGCCATCTTGATTTCGGTCTTTCTGTTAGGTTATTGAAGTGCAACTATGAATGCCATATTGATTAATACTGAATTAAATGAAATGAGTATAAATGGATGAATCTTTGAACCCACCTGACACTTTCAAAAAAAAAAACAAAAAAACTTGATTTCCTACCAACTTTTATGATCAACGAACATCTAGTAATGGCAAACGTGGAGCCCAAAAAAGAGTTAAAATGCGAGAGAAAGAGAGTTCAATTTAAAAATTGGAGTCAACCACTAAAACTAATATCAGCAACGATTTAAAAAAGTTTAGTATGGACACGAGCTAAGTGCTAGATTAACAAAGAACCCATTTTGTTGTGTCTACCTAAGCTCGTCTATCTGCCACCATCAATCCAGTTCTGTATTTCTCATATCTCACAACGTTCCCACAGATGTTAACAGCATCAACCAATCCATCATAATTCAAATCCTTTCTTTCCTCACAGAGCATTTAAAATAGCGGGGCACCCCAATCTCCTCCAGCTGTACAAATACCTATACGTTTCCACCTACCAAACCAACTAGAACAACTACTATAACCAAATTCCACCCTTCAACTTTATATGTACACAAAGCCCAAACCCGAAGCAAAGAATATTATGCTAAAAAAGATGCAACGACCACCCACAATCCTAAATGTGCCTCTCTACACTATGTCCTCTGCTTTAAGAACAGGATCTGATGAGTCCCATATTGAAAAGATTCCTTCTCACAACGCTCCCAATAGACAACAACACTGCCCCGCCAACTCCAACGGCTTGATCCTCTTTCTCTGCCTTTTGTTGATCTATCAATGGCAACTCCTTCACTTCTAAATCAGCAAGCCCAATTTTCTCCCTAACAGATTCAATGATTTTTGGATCAACTGGGTTTCCGGTCACATCTGTTACACAAAACATATTTGTGGCCATGTTCCCTGTGGTGTGTATATCAGCCCTGATCACATTCAAACCATTCTCTCGGAAAGTTCTCATTACTTCTGCTAGAAGCCCCTGCTTGTCTTCAGTGCATAACTCTAGCTGAACACCCTATAATCAAACAAGTAAAAATTAATTAGAGTCTTAGCCACATCATATCCAAAAGTTATAACGATTTAACAAATAATAGTGGGAGGAAAAAAGCCTATACCTCAGATGCCCTTCTCTTCACAGCAGCTTTTAAGCATTGAATTACGCGTTGACGCTCTGGTTCTGAATTAATTGGAGTGCCATCCTTATGTTTTATGTAAAACTCCTGAGATGACAATTTGAACAACAACATTAACATAAACCAAGCAATTGAGCAAAAAAAATAAAAAATAAAAAATACTACATTCCATGAAAGGAAAGGAAGTTGCATAATTACCAGGGATGCTTGGTCACTATTAGTGTTAATAGTTGCATGAAACACAACATATTCCATGTCTGTCAAGTTGCAGACAACATCGAATAATAGCTTGCTTCGATCCTTGCATTGAACATTCACAACTGAATAACCCCTCTGTGCCCAATTCTGGACAGTCACTACTGGGTTATCAGAAGTAAACTTGAAAATGGGTGTCCTCTCATAATCTCGGTCAGCGAACATCATTTGATGTAGCCTTCTTTCAGTGTGCATGACGGCCATAGAGACGGAAGTTTTTGCACTTCTAATATCATTGTCTCCCTTTAAAACATTTCTTAAACGCACTTCAATCTTATTAATTATCTGAGAGTCCTCAATAGTGGACCCAGAATTGTAATCTTTGACATAGATTAGGGAGGCAATGCGACCATTGTGAGTCCAAACCCTAGCCTCAACCACATCACATTGAAGATCAGCCAATACAGCAAACACTTCCGATAGAAGACCGACACGGTCCGTTCCGGTCAATTCCAGTGCAGTAAGACCATTTGAGTGATTGCTTCTTCCATTATGAATGCTCCCAAGTGACTGTCGTAATATTCAAGAAAAAATTGAGTCAGATTAACAATAAATACAAGATATGGTGAATAAATCCTAACAAGCAACATTGCAACTAAATTGGAACTTGTAAAGCGACAATTAAATACCTGTTCAATATGTTTTATATCGCTCTCATCTGTTAGCTTGTTTCCATTTTGATCGGTGACGTGGAAAACTGTACATTGAATAGCCAAAGATAAGAGCTTGAGGCATTAACTATTTTGGCAGATTAACCCAGAATCTAAAAAGGGGAATAGAGATTAGCTTACCATCCATGAACCACCTGCCATCAGAAGAAATATATGCCTTCTTAATATAAAGGTTAAGATCAGTGAGCACTTGCACCGCATCCAATAGAATACCATGTCTTCTGGCACTATCAACCTGTGAATTCAATAAAACAAAGACTATTGTTATTTTTTTTTTATTTACATAAAAACAAAACATTAGTTGAACGAATTGATTATTGATTCAGTATTAGAAATATTGTTCGTGGGAGGTTACCTTGACCAGAGTCGACATGGAGCAACTGGTATTGTCAATGACAACCCTGTTTCATAAAGAAAAATCAAAGTCAATGAAAATACTTTTTCCCCGATTTTCTATTTAAATGTCGGATTGAAGACCAAAAAAATAAAATACAAAGAATACAGATACACGGGAACATAGAAGTTCTGGAAGGACAAGGCTAGACGCGAGATTTGAAAAGAAAGTCAGAAAATTGTAAAATTATTGGCAGTGGACCAATCAAATTTAAAAGTCGGTGTGACTTATAGAAAATTTAGTCTTGCACGTTTTGTTGCTATTTTGAAAGATTGGGAAACTGAATTATGACAACCAAGATATGAATGAAGGAGTTCAAGTCGGTGGTTAGAGACCAAAAGCATTATCGTCTAACAAAAAGAACTTTCACAGGAGAAAAGAAAACTAAACAGTTAAAAACTAAAATAAAAAATTCAAATTAAAAGGTTTTGACCCAAGTACCATTCAAAAAAATTGATTGAAGAGTAAAGAAAAACAACAACAAAAAAACAATGAAAAACAACATTGAACACACAAATCGGGTTAGATTTGCATAAAAGCAGCCACACTCTTGTTCCGAAATTTTTAAGACCAATCCGAAAACATATGTTCAAGAAACAAGAAACATGCATGCCAAGAAATCAAGAAACAACTCGGGGGAAGAATAATTTTGCAAACCTGGGAGTGCTCATTCGTATCAAGAGCTTTTCATATTCATCCGTACAGGCAGGCCACTCCATCTCTTTCTTTGGCAATTGGTCACATGGAAGAGGTTGCTGCTTTTCGTATTCATCCGTACAAGCAGGCCACTCCATCTCTTTCCTTTGCAGTTGGTCACAGGGAATAGGTAGCCGCTTTTAATAAGATGTCGACCAGTTATCCTAAGAAGCAGGGAAGAAAAAAACAGCAAACACAGCCCACAAAAGCAACGCTTATATCCTTGTGAATTGTGATTGATATCTTCTAGTTATCACAAAATCAAATCATAATAGATTATATTATGATCCGAAACCGTGCCTTTTTATTTGCCCAATCCCTTCGACCAAATCGCCTTGTTCTCTCAAATCTTCCAAAACTCAAGCTCTGAGTGAGCAAAACAAACAGTCTCTCTCCCTCTCTATATCTCTAGAAGCACGCACGCCTTGTTCTCAATCAACACATTACTTCATGTCCTGGCCTTACACAAAGTTTCACCGCATATATATATTTGGAGAAAATTACGGTTACAATTTTTTTTAATAACGTCTTATAATTATATTTTATTATCATTGATTTCCGTTAATCAACGGTTATTATTTTAACAAATTAAGTTCATTAATTAATTATTAATTCATAATAAATGATAATCGTTGATTGACGGAAATTGACAGTAATTAGATATGATCGTAAGAGGTTATAAAAAAAAATTGTAATTATAACTCCTTACATATTTAGCAAATATTTAAAGATATTTTATTGCCGTTATTAAAATGTTAATTAGAGACCACGTCTGCACGCAAAAAGAATGAAGGGGGGCGTTTTCGTTAAAAGAGCACTGTCATCTGTCACATGGCGTGACTAACGCCTGCCCCGCTGACCCAGCTTCCTATTTTTTTCTATTGCGAATAATTCTAAAATCTTTTTTAGCCCCCTTCAATCTTGGGCTAACAGGTCAATCAAATACGGGCGACACGTGTCATTTGTAACCAATCAGCGTGGTTCACAATCCATCGTGGACGACACGTGGGATCTCCAGATGTTTCTTTGCTTGCTCAGTACTCAACATTTAAAAGGTTCGAATCGAGTAACCTTGGTAATTAAGGTGAGGATTTGCCGACACGAATCATAACGTCCGCACGTGACAACACCGCTCCTATCGGCTTTTCCTCTGTCACTCACTCCTTTCCGCCGCTTTTCTTGTACTTCTTGTATTTTTTGATCGATCTTCACCTTTGCTCATGAGTTATGACGTAAACAAATTTTTATTTCCATTCCTGCCCTCTCCCTCTCCCTCTCCCTCTCCTTCGGATTCAATATTTTTATCATTCCAAATTAACTCCAAACGTATCAGATTTTTCCTTTTTTACTCATTAAAACAAATATCTCCTTGCTGTAACTCTGATCGTCAATCACCCGTAATTAATTGTTTCAATTTTTGTACCAAAAAAATAATAATAATTGTTTCAATTCCAAGATCCAACTCTTATGCAATATTTTAATTACCACCAATTAATTTCGAAGAAATCAGATCTTAACCATTTAATTCATTAAAAAAAAATCTCCTTTTTTGATTGTCGACATATATACATGATACGAAATGATATTCAACTTTTTAATTCATTAAGTAGAATATTGTCGCATTTAACTGCAAATTAAAATATAGACCTTTTTTAATATATATTTATCTATAATGAAGAGAAAATTAATTTCTGGCAATTTTTTTAAAACGTCAAAAAGATTAAGGTTACATATTAAGTTTTTGTCAATGATATATATATATATATATATATATATATATATATATATATATATATATATATATATATATATAAGATTTTAAATATCTATACTCCAAGATTTTATTTTATTTTTTTAATTTAGTTGATCTTATAATTTTTTAATCTTTTAGCATTACTCTAAATGATAATTATTTTAAGATAAATGGGATAAAAATTGTTATAATTTTTAGATACTTGATTATAATATATATATATATATATATATATATTTACCTCTTATTATCAAAGTTAACCGTTGATTTCCATTAATCTAACAGTTATAATTTATCGATGCATATTTATTAATTAATTATTAATTCCTAATAAATTATAATTATTACATTGACAAAAACCAACAATTAAAATCTTATAGTAAGAGATAGTAAAAAAAAGATAATAAATATAACATCTCCTATTATATATGTATATAACAAAAGATCATGGGATGTTTTATGATAACATGATCCATTCGGAATAGTGACCAATGTGCCATATTTTTGGCAATAATATACCAAACTGTCACACGAACAATAAAATTTACTAGACTGCCATGCATCAAAGTTCGCTACGACAGATATCAAACTTGGTAACCAATGATTTCTTGACATGTGGCACACTTTCACAAAAAAGATGTGCCACAAGTCAAAGTTCGCTACGACTGGTAGCGAAATTGGTAGCCAATGATTTTGTGACATATGGCACATTTTTGCAGAAAAATTTGACTAGATGAAGTTCGGTACCAGGGGTAACAGACTTAGTGCGCTACGTGGCGCAATTTCGTTGCCCGATCATAATTAATGCACCAATAAAAATCAAAAAAAGAAAACAAAAAATGACTATTTAATTAATGTACCAATCATAGTTAATGTACCACTCACCAATCATAATTAATGTGTCAATCACCAATAATAATTAATTTTGATCACAATTAATGTACAAATCACGAATAACAATTAATTTTGATTGGTAAATTAAAAGTGATTGGTACATTAATTATTTGTGATACCATGGTTATAAATTCGAACAATTTTTGTGAGTGATAAAATATGTCAAATGAGGTGTCATTGAGTATATCTCGAAAAGTTATGTGAAATAAAATAAAAAATATCTAATTTGGATACCCGAATCAAAAGTTATGGCCCTCCGAAGTGATTTGTAAATTAATTGTGATTGGTACAATAAAAAATTAATCTCATTGGTACGCTAAATGTGATTAGTGATTGATATATTAATTGTGATTTATGATTGATAAATTAATTAAATACACATTTTCCTTCATTTTCTATTTCTTATTGTGATTGGTATATTAATTATGATCGAGCAACGAGATTGTGCCACGTAGCGCACCTGGTAGCGAACTTCGTCCAGTCTACTTTTTTCTACAAAAATGTGACACGTGTCACGAAATCATTGGCTACCAAGTTCGTTATCAGTCGTAGTGAACCTGGACACATGACAGCCAGGTTTTCCTGTAAAAATGTGTCACGTGCATGGTAGTTAAAATCCAAATTTTCTCACCAAAAAATAAATCCCAATTTAAATATATGATTTTACGTTTTTTTTAATTCAAACGATTTCATCAAAATTCCAAACGATTTTACGATTTTACGATTTTTTTTTACGTTTGGATTTTACGTTTTACGATTTTTTTTTATCCTCTTTCTGATTCTAAGTAAAATCCTGATTTTAACTACCATGATCACGTGTAACGAAATCATTGGCCACCAAGTTCATCAGTAGTCGTAACAAACTTCAACATGTGGCAGCATGATAAATTTTACTGTTCGCGTGACAATTTGATACATTAATGCAAAAAGTATGGCACATGTGCCACGACTTTTTGACCATTTTGCCCCTCATTAAATAATTAATAACCAATATGCCCCTCATACAGAATTATCCAACGACCTGCCCCTATTTAATCGACTAAGGTGAATAAATAGTCGACTAAATGGTCAAAAGTCAAAATGTTCATCACATGCAATGTAGTCGACTAATAATCCCTCTTAATCGACTACAATCTTGGGATATTTAGTCGACTAAATCATGATATTTAGTCGATTAAATGTTGACAGAAACCCTATATTTTTCATGTTCTCGGTCTCATATTCGAATATTGTTGTTGTGTAAAACAAAATAGGTCCATTTTTCGTGTGTAATCCTTGCAATCCTATTGTATTTGATCCCACCGTCTCTAAAGCCCTAATATTGTGAAATCATTGTGATTGCACAACTCCAAACCCCCAAAATCTGAACCCAAACCCCCAATTTCAGAACCCTACTCCCAATTTCGTGTGGAAGATGAGCATAAGTCCAAACATGTATATAACAATGATCTACTATGATGGAAAGCATTATGAAGGCCCCAATGGTGTTCAATTTGAAGGAAAAATGAAAATGTTAAAAATCAAACGGGGCATTACATATAATGAGCTAAAGGGGAGAATTCAGCAAAAATTGGGTCTGCAAGGCAGTCAATGCGTTCAGCGGATGATTGCCAGGGTAGAGACTACAGTTGGTAAGGATGCTATATACTACATTGGTAACGATATATGTGATGATGAAGATGTGGAATGTGTCATAGATGCAATTGTTGACCGAAAATTTCAAAATTTTATTGAGATATATATTGAGATAACACTGAGGGAAATAGATGAGGATGAGCAGGATGACGATATGGACAGCGATGAGGACGGTGAACCTGATAGTGTTATTCCGCTAGGTGACACGTCAGATACTGACGTAGAGGGTATTTCGACGCTGACACAAGCTCACCATCTCCGGGTTCGCAGGTTACGAGACCACTTCGTGTTGACCCAGTTAGCAGTGGCAAGATTCGTTTTTAAAGATTTAATTTAGCATTTCTTCTTTGTGTTATGATTGGTATTGACGGTGGCATTATAATTTTTGACGTAGGTTCTGAGGTCAAGCCATTTTGGAATGAAAGCTCACATTATTCCTTCATTAATTGGGCTCACCCTAATGATGATTCAGAGATATAGTATGGTGACGATGATGATCGCGGTGGCTGGCAATTAGGGGATCCTTTATATTTGTATCAGGAGTTTCGTAGCAAATCTGAGATGCAACATGCAGTCAAATTATATTGTATGAAGGCTCACCATACTGCCATTGTGGCAAAAAGTGATGACCATAGATTTGTGATGAAGTGTCGACACCATAATGATGGATTTCCGCGGTATGTGAAGGCATTGTTGCCGAAGAATGGAAATAATTGGGTAGTCAGTAAGTGGGGGAAAGAACACACCTGCCTAAACCAAGGTCTTACCCGGGATCATAGACAGTTGGATTCTGATGTGATATGTGCAGCCATTATCAGTATGTATTATTCGATGTATCTAACTTCCTAAGGTATGTTTACGTTAATCAGTTTGTATTCTGACAGTTGGTCAGTGTTTTTTTTTATATAGGTATGTTAAAAGAAGATCCATCATTAAAGTCAGTTCTTATTCAAGAGAGGGTACAACATTTGTATGGATACAACATATCTTACGGAAAGGCTTGGAAGGCTAAAATGAAGGCCATTGTCAAGTTATTTGGTGAATGGGATAAATCGTATGCATTCTTGCCTGGTTGGCTGACATACATGACGCAGGTTAACGTGGGTTCTGTGTTAAGATTGATACGGACCAATGTGTTGATGAATGTCGAGTTTATACGGATAAGGCTGTCTTTCACAGGGTATTTTGGACCTTTCACCAGTGCATTGAGGCCTTCAAATATTGTAAACCCATAATCCAAATTGATGGCACACATTTGTACGGTAAATACAAAGGAACTATTTTGATTGCTACATCACAAGTTGGAGATGGATAAATTCTTCCTATTGCCTTTTCTATTGTTCCTCCGGGTGAGAGATTGAATGATTGGTCGTGGTTTCTTAGCCTCATACGTTTTTATGTCACGCATAGGCATGACATTTGTCTAATATCCGATCTACTCCAAAAAAATTAACAATTCTGCATTGATCAAAAAAGTTACATTACATCAACAACTTAAAGGAAATACATGAAAAGTTAAAAATAACATGCTACCATAATGTAAACCCTAAATCTACTCCTCATCCTCGTCTGACTTTGTCTCCTCCTCATCTAACACATGACCCCCAACCCGTGGTGCCTCAGCTACGTCCCCACCCCGTGCAAGCTCCAGACCAGCAAGCATGTCTTCCACACCCTTGAACCTTTACTATATGTGTCTAAACCTTTCATTCTCTTTTTTGATGTGACTCTTTCTCCATTTTTTATGTTTCAGCGCCATCTTTCCTATCTTCTTAAGTGTTGCATTTATGCCCTTCATGACATCACGCAGAGAAAATCAACCTTCAGGCTCAGCTATCTCCTCAACTTCAGCCACATCCTCCTCCTCCGCCTCTGGCTCAACAATATGGTCACCTGGGGCAACATAAGGAACCTCAACCTGGGGCTGACCAGTGAACTCCCACACGCCCGCCCTGTTCTTAGCAATCTTGCACTGCTCCAATAGATGCTTTCCGAACTTGCAATTATAGCCTGTGGTCTTCTTCAACTGCCCAGTCTCCATGGGAACACCAAAGTGAACCAATATCCTCTGTACCAGACAAGCGAATGGAAGATGACCCTTATGTTTGGCCTTAAACATAAACCAACAGATATAGTGCCTCCAGTTCACCATCTGAGCATGTCGGATAGCCCACATGATGGGAATGTCATGTTCTAACACCCTAGAATGATTGAAAGATCGCAGAAACAGGATGTGAGTGATGACATAGTGTAGTATACGGGACTCCACAGTAAGCAGCCCCACTGGATAGTGCATGTGTTCCCCACGGACTCTTCCATGCTCTTGCACAACATCAACTCGTGAATATCCTGGAATTGATACACCACTATCAGCGTCATACGCCACATTCTGAAAAGAATCAAAATCATAGCCGAGTATCTCCAACCATGCAGGTCACCCTGTACGTAGCTGAGGTTATGGTAGAAGGCCCGCGCCATAAGCTCTGAATACGGACACAGGGTCTCAGCCAACATCCTCAGATGTGACGCCTCCAACAGCCCCACAATTTCAAATCCCTTCGTCGTAAAAAATGCTGTATCCAAAGATTTTGCAGGATATAACGGCCGGTTCAAATGGTCACGTACGAATGAAGCATGGACGGAGGGGTCGTCCTCAAACAGGTATCCATACGGGAGGTCGACAGTATCAGGCTCTTCGTCTTGTGGCCTTGACGAAGAAGGCCGGTCTTGCCGTAGCTTGGTGCGTCTCTCACTGTCCTCATTGCTTGGTCTTCTGTGGCCCGTCATTTGTACAAAATACCTACAATGAAACATGTCAGCATTTAACTATATGAAACATGTCATGATGCTAATGAAAACTTGCAACACCAATACCTACACATCCAAGCAGCTAACTTTTCCCACATACCAAAACCAAATTCGGACAGGAAAGATATATGACAGTGAGATAAAAAATGATAGGAAAGATAAAAAATGAAAGAAGCAAGTCACAATAATCAACTCCAACAACTCTTATGATAACAAAAAATTCGGACAAAAAAAAATAAAAAATAAATTCCAAAACATAAAACACAATGCAAGTTAAACAACCTTACCTATCCTTGAAATTTCACGATTTGGACGGGTTATATGGTGCAAACCAATTGCCTGGGGGAGGGGTTTGGGTTGTTCTTGAGCTGCTGCTGCCGATTTGGGGTTTGGGAGCTCACCTTAGTCTATTAGGGTTCAATACACCCCCCTCTGCCGAATGGGGCGGTTTTTAAAAAATAAATCTGTCGACATTTAATCGACTAAATATCGTGATTTAGTCGACTAAATATCGTAAGAATGTAGTCGATTAAGAAGGATTTTTAGTCGACTACATTGCGTGTGATGAACATTCTGACTTTTGACCATTTAGTCGACTATTTATTCACCTTAGTCAATTAAATAGGGGCAGGTTGGTGGATAGTTCTGTATGAGGGGCATATTAGTTATTAATTATTTAATGAGGGGCAAAAGGGGCAAAAAGCCCATGTGTCACTGTTTCGATCCATTCTTCCTCACCTTATCAATTTTTAAAATTGAAAAGTTTGGGGTGAATTTTTAAACCTTTTTAATATTTTTTCCTTGGGGAAGGTTATAGTATAGTTACTACCTTTTTTTCTTACTACTTCTTACTACTAAATCTTAATTGTTGATTTCCGTCAATCTAATAGTTATGATTCATTGGATCATATTTATTAATTAATTATTAAATTTCAATAAATCTTAACCGTTAAATTGACGGAAATCAACGGTTAAGATTTAGTAGTAAGAAGTAATAAGAAAAAAGCGGTAGTAAGTATAACCTTTACCTTTTTCCTTTTGAAGTTTTTGACAAATTTTTTTTATCGAGATATATATATATATTTTTTCTGGGTTAGCCAGGTATCCTTTTTTTTATCCCAGAAAAGATTGATTGCATCATAACAATGAGGAATATTAATCTTATGTTACATGAGAATAGAGATATCTTATGCTATAGTGAGAATTCAAGGTCCACCATTAAAAATAAAAAAGAAAAAGAAAAAAGAAGGATGTAATTTTTGAAGTGAGATAAAATGAGATAACTACCTCATATAAAATGAGAATAGTAGTTCCTCATAACAAATTTGAAGCGTAAGGTATAATGAAGTGTAATTATTCAGATTAGTATAAAAAAATACCTCAACCGTAGTCTAATTGATTTGATGATTAATTTTAAATTTTCTGAGCCTGATGTAGAAATATTTAAATAAAAAAATTACTTAAATTTAAAAGGTGTATATTTGATTTGTTCTGCTTTAAAGAGATGAAAAACTGTTACAGTACTCAATTTAGAAAGAAAATATTTTACGCTAAAGAAAAGATAGATAAAACTGCATTTAAAAAAAAATAAAAATAAAACTGTGAAACAATAATCCGTCACGTGACGGACAATGGATGAATCTTCCAATATTTTTTTTTAAAGTCAACGCCATATTAAGTGGCTCGTGGTGTGTATGATTTTTTTTTTTAATTTTAACATATATTTAAGGTAATTGGTGTAAATCGTAATGAATATTTCTTAATTGATTTAAACATGGTATTTGATTTATTTGTGGTATAAAATATTTTCTGAAAAATAGTAATTTCTTAAAACTAAAACTTATAACAACGAAAAATACATAATTTATGGGCAAAAAATAAAAATAGATAACTTATAAGGAATAAAACATAAAAAACAATATAAAAAAAAAAGATAATATAAAAAGAGGAGGGATATTCTTACTACCAAAATTTTCTATTACCAACTTACTATCTATCTAATCACCAGATCAAATTTTCTCTTTTTTCAAAAACTTTTTAACAAAAACATAAAAATAGAAAGGAATAAAACATAAAAAACAATATCCAAAAAAAAAGAGAACATGAAAAAACATAAAAATAAGTCTTATTTTTTATGATAGGCTAAGGTGGGTCCCGTTGTCTTGTGTTACATGCTGGCTCGTCAGAAAACATGTTACCGGGTTGGCTATTGTCTTTCCCTCCAACTTCAACTACTGTCCAAACCCCATAAGCCGTCTCCTCGTAGTGACGTTGCGCCGTTAGTGTTCATTACGGCCTCCAAGAATTAACAATACAAACTAAACGGCCGTTTAGGGGCACGGTTAGTAGCGAAGGAAGTGGTTCACATGATGGTTGAAGCTGTGGCGGGAAGAGACAATGTTCCCGCCAAAGAATGCGGTGGTGGGCCCGTTGTTATATCGACATCGATATTGTGGATCCTAAAAAGTAGCGTGGGACACTGCACACCACAACCAGAGTCCACATTACATTAGGTTTTGTTAGCAGGTCTTTTTACACATACGAAGGGGCAACGTACGAAGAGGAATAAATCTTGAATATTGTTCTTAGATTCAGTGCATTTCATTTATGAGAGTATTACACATTTGAGGAGAGAGAAAAATTTTAGCAGAAAAGAGAGAATTTTAGCTACATGTAATATTCTCATTGGTGAAATATACTGAATCTTTGATGTTATAGTAGGACCAAAAATTTATTCTACTAGAAGAGGGACTTTGAGTAGTGCCACGTGGCTGACAACTCAGCAGTTGCTGTATAAGGCCCACTTGTTTTTTCGTATGTCCCGCCTTTTATATCTTCTTGGATATATCAGCACTTTTTGACCGTTAAGAGTCGGTAGCGCCAAATTCGAAATCCCGTGCTCACCATTTGAGGCGGGATTTAAGAGTGAGACTGAGGAGGGCTTTGATACAACGGCGCCGCATGTCTTTCCGTGGGACACTCGACGCTTGTTTTGCGCCAACGTGTGTGAACATGTTTCAATAAATAATTGTAATCAAAACAATTTAAATCTAAAGCCACGAATGAGAATATATGATTCCTTGCAAATCTTTGCTTACCTTTCTCTGAATTTAGACAAGTTATGGTTTCCCACTTTCTTGCTGTGACCCATGTTCCGTAATTTGACTACCGTTACTAAAATATTCCCTTAACAATTTCACGTCTTCCCTACTATTCGCCTGCTCTACATCATAAAAAAGAATTAGAACCTTCTAAAATCACTGAATAAGTAAGCATTTATTTAATTTAATAAATAAATGAAGTCGGATCAAGTCCCCCGATTGTATTTGTACAATGTAATTATTTGTTTATTTTGAAAAGAATTAATCTTTGCATATAAAAATATATTAACATTTTATTTGTCTAATTTGATTGTGATAATGAAGTAAACAAGTTTAATTAACATGTGACAGGTATTTAAAATGTTATGATTATTTTTTACCAAAAAAATATATTTGAATTGATTAAACTTGATATTTAAAGTAATTATGTTAATTAATTATATTATTGACCTACCAAAAAAATTTAAATTATTGGCGTTTATGAGAATAAATTCGGGTTCCAGATTAGCAAAGTTTTACCGCACTAATTGATAAATAATCACATGTTCTAAAGGATATATAACTACCTAAAAGACAAGAAATACTTACAATTGGCCGCAAACAAGTAATCAGAGGGTTGAGAGGAATCGTGAACTTTTATCACTATCCCTTCATTCTATATAAATATTTGTTGATATCATAAATAATAATTAATATATAAGAATTAAAATCATAAATAAAAATAATATTATTTTTATTACAAAAAATTACATTAACTTTGTTGAGTTGAGTAATATTTGATATCATCAATAATGTTAAGAGTGTTAGTGTTAGAATAGTGTAGAAGTCCCACATTGTGTGTGTCTCATTGTATTCTTCAATTGGTTTGCTATATAATAGAACCAATGTTGTGTAGTTTAACACAACAAGGATTACTATCAATTCCTCTTGTATCTTGATATTTAACATGGTATCTAGAGCCTAACAAGAGGAATCTTAATCCGCTTAACTTAGTTCACTTTTCCATAATTTCAATATGGTTATAGAGAGATATCACCCTCCTTGAGGGATTCTCGTTGTTATTTCTTTTTCGGGTTTTTCTTAGTATGCTCTATGACTGCAGCTTAGACTGATCTGTCACATCAGAAAAGAATGATCCTTGGGAAGCTGTTGGGTTGACCGCCATTGATCGACCACCGTTGACTGCCGTCTCCGTTGACTTTTTTGATGACTTTCTGGCGACTTTTCTGACGACCCACTAGCGTCTCCGACGACCCACCGCCGTCTCCGGCGACTTTTCCGATTATGTGAAGCTTTTTTTTTTAATCTTCTTTCTTCCCAAGATGGACTATTTATTCTATTCATCGTCCTCTTGAGGGGGAGCACTTTCCATGTTGCTGATGGTCATTCCAGCACAATTGTCTTTGCCGATGATAATTCCGGCTCCGAAGTTCCTCTTGAGGGGGAGCACTTTCCATGTTGCTGATGGTCATTCCAGCACAGTTGTCTTTGCCGATGATAATTCCGGCTCCGAAGTTCCTCTTGAGGGGGAGCACTTTCCATGTTGCTGATGGTCATTCCAGCACAGTTGTCTTTGCCGATGATAATTCCGGCTCCGAAGTTCGAGGGGTAGCACTTTCCATGTTGCTGATGGTCATTCCAGCACAGTTGTCTTTGTCGATGATAATTCCGGCACCGAAGTTCCTCTTGAGGGGGAGCACCGTCCATGTTGCTGATGGTCATTCCAGCACTGTTGTCTTTGCCGATGATAATTCCGGCATCTTCCATACCGTCGTCCATGTTGCTGATGGTCATTCCAGCACAGATGTCTTTGCCGATGATCATTCCGGCATCTTCCATGTTGATGTTCATTCCGACGCCATTTTTAGCACATTGTTGATTTTTGGTTTCTCATATAGGAGATTTATTTTGATGTTATGTTACTTGGTCATTTCATTTTGTTGATGTAGCACTGTTGCTTTTGGTTCCTAATAGGAGTATTATTTATGTATCAAGCTTGTAGCATATGATCTATATGCTACAGCTTGAGGGGGAGTGTTAAGAGTGTTAGTGTTAGAATAGTGTAGAAGTCCCACATTGTGTGTGTCTCATTGTATTCTTCAATTGGTTTGCTATATAATAGAACCAATGTTGTGTAGTTTAACACAACAAGGATTACTATCAATTCCTCTTGTATCTTGATATTTAACAAATAATTTTCTTTGTCTATAACAATCTTTCGGTATCTCATCAAACTCAAAAGCATCAAATATATTGTTAGCGAGAACAATTTGATTATTCATTTTTTATTATTATAAACAATAAAACAAAATATATGATAAAGTGAGAAGACTTCAAGTGACCAAAATTTTTGTCCCATCAAACATAAAGTTCTCATGATTTATCACATTATGTGTTTGATCCTGGTGAATCAAAGGTTAATCTTTGATCATGGGTTGACGATGTATACGAAGAAGACGACCGTATGCAATAATAAATCACAATGCACAATGGGAAGACAAAGAACCAAAAAAGAGTGGTATACATGCATAGAAACAACAATAAGCTAAAGTTTCAAAATGCATGCATGTGAAGTAAAACTCTTATTTTATAGAGGATTCATTACTTAGAAGTAATTTGGGCTGTATAATACACCCAGTAATGAGAAGTCTACTGTATTAGTTCATAACATTGAATATTTTGAAAATAACAAAATAACAGAGTATATTGATTATTTGAATATAAAAAATTATTTGAATCAATTTTAAATAACTAGTTGGGACATCTAGTTTAGCAGATTTTAACCCAACATATTATACACAACTCAGTTAGATTATGCGTTCATAGCCGTGTTATAAAATCCGGACAGACCTGGCCGGGTCGATCCGGGAACCGGTAAACCGGTCTGATTGAAGCAACGGACCGGCCATGCATCAGAACTGATGTGAATCAAATCGGCCTATATATATATCAAAGACCGTTTACAACGGCCGGTTTTTATCAAAATTACGGCCCGGTAAAAAAAATCAAATTATTTATTTTTTTAAAAAAAAAATCTTAATTGACATATTTGAATATTTTTACATAATTGAATATTTTTTCCTTATTGATTTACATAAGTTATGTACCTACAACACTAATATTATTTGATATCCAAAAAAATTTGATTTGATTTATAGTTAGGATTCATTACTTAAGAAGTTAAAGCCTGTATAATACATCATTATATTTTTGAGAATCATTTATTGGATAATAATATGTGATTTACTATTTTTATATTAAAAAATATAAGAATTTTATATTTTTTTTTTTAGATATTTAAGTATGTTTATAATTTTTTAATATCAATTATAAAATTATATATAATTACCGGGTCATGCGGTTGAACTAGTGACCCAGTACCTTGACCAGGTCACTGACCGAGCCGGTTTTAATAACATTATTTCATAGTGTCATATCATCAAACAATTTGTCCAAAAAATAAAGTCTTAAATCAACAACAAATGTATGCGATTAATATGTATCAGATCGAATAAAAGAAGTTCGAATCCCTTAAACATGTAGTTTTAGATTCGACACATAAATTGTTGTGTATTAAAAAAACAACATGCTGAAAATCTTCGTTTTTAGCGTCTGACATGAAGAGATTAATCTCCCGCCGCCTAAAATATACACTGAAAAAAAGGAGCAACAAATATATGTAATAATTTATTTTTAATGTCACGAGGTAACATATGCAATAAGCTGTCATCATTGTTTAACTAATAAGAAATTTATTTATTTTAAATTAAAGATATCGAACTCGAATTCTGAATAAATGACCCAAACAAAGAAATAGAGACAGTGGGAAGCCACAATACGATGACATTAATTTGGTGCTAGCTATCCACTTCGTGGCCTATTCAGGCATCACGTCCACAAAAGTGGAAATTGAACTTGCTTGGAAATTGAACTTAGGATCCAATTTGGATAATTGACTACTTTTTTTCCAACGTACAATTCGTTCTCCTTTGTGCTTCCTTTGCTTTCAAGCCGCAAAGTGATGCATTGTTCCTTTTTACGTTTGGCAATTGGTATTTATTCCAAAGGGAAAACCGAAGGAAACAGGAGGACTTAAAAACTTTTCGGCCCAACTGGTACCAGAAGTTTTGGAGGCTCTGAGCCCAATTCTCATTGAACCCATTTCCCACATGACCCGAAAAAACAGACGAATAATACGACACCGTATGTTTCTTCTGCTTAATAGGTTCCATATCCGAAGTCTCGGAAATTGTCGTGGAAAATGGCTGCTGCGAACTACCATTGCCCCTCAAATCTGATATTTCGTTGCGAATCTTCCCTTCGTTTGGGTCAAAATTTGATGCTAAAGAGCCCTCAGAATTCATGGCTGGGGACCAAAATTTGGGTTCAGCCTTGCAGTCTCAGTCTGAGACCTCATGTGTCAGTTTGCACGCGCCGCCCCTTCGCTGCCACCGTCTCCTTCAGTCTCCCCACTGCGTAAGCTTTTTCAATTCTCAATTAGAATTTGACTTGTCCCATTTAGGGTTTCAGATTTATTGTGATTTCATATTCGCAGAAAGCCAGTGCAAGTTTCTCCAGAAAAGGAAATTCCCAAGTGAGTATCGCCGAAATGTATTTGCATCTACTTCCTTTTTCTCATTCCATTGTCATTGCTTCGTTGCTAATTGTATTTGATGAAAGCAAGATGGTCTTCCAAGGCTATAAAATCATTTGCAATGGCTGAATGTGAGGCAAGAAAACTTAAGTATCCAACAACTGGCACTGAAGCCCTTCTCATGGGGGTTCTTATCGAGGGTAATTCATTTTCCCCATTGTTATTTCGTGTAGTTTAACGGTGGACCATCATAAATGGGAACTTAGCTCAAAAGTCAAAAGGGACAGTCCTTGATTTCACCTTCCCGTTGAGTCTTTATGCATAGTCCTCTGGTTCCATAGACTATTATAGAAACTAGATGTACTTCGTTAATGAACATAGATGTACTTCTATCGTTTTCTGATAGAGTTCCATACCACTTAACTTTGACTAGAACTCGTGTATAAAGTTGATTCTCTCTCCTTACAAATAATTCCAGGAGGGAAAAAATGGAAAATTTAATGCCACTTAAAAGCTACATTTTAAATAAATAAATAAAAACATTTTAAGGTGCAAAATTATGTCTTTATTATGTTTGGGAGGCTTTTGATTACAAATGTACGCTGTGTTCTTGCCGCATTTCTTTCCGGTGAAAAGTTTTGGATGTATAAGTTTTAAGCATTGTGCCTAATCTATCTTTGGGCTATAGGTACTAATCTAGCTGCTAAGTTTTTGCGAGCCAATGGAATTACACTTTTCGATGTGCGAGATGAAACTGTCAAGTTACTTGGAAAAGCTGATATGTTTTTCTTCAGCCCCGAGCATCCTCAGCTGACTGAAGAAGCGCAGAGGGCCCTTGATTGGGCTGTTGATCAAAAAATGAAATCTGGTTGGTTATTGTCAATTTTCTCATTTACTGTTGTAGTTTTTTATTACCAATCGTAGAAGAGTGGAGAGCTGCTTGCAAAGCCTAAATGACTTCATGCATTACTTAATTCTTTTGCTAGTGATTGAAATTATCTTTGATTTTTTCTGTGACTCTGTCTCTTCCTCTCTCCAATGTTTTTGAATAACGTGTAAACACAGGAAATTTGACAGAATTTTTATATAGAATGATGAGTCATTTAGGATTCACCTTAAACTAAACAACCAGCAATGGTTACTATACATGGAGCCAAAATTTGTAGGACCTATGCATTCAAATGTTTTGCATTTGGGCTTATGCCAAGAAGCATTATTTTGTAATGAATTCTATATGGATAGCATAATTTGTATAGAAATTTACATGTTTGGATGTAATCCCTCGAAATAAAATACATGTGGTTAAAGATGAGAATGAGAGGTACTATTTTACTTAAATCCCTGGGTCAGTGGCTTTTTATTGTCCATTATTCTAATTACTTATTTCAGATTGCATAATTTGTGGTTTATGAGTATTTGTATTAATCAGGTGTGCTAATGACAGCTAGTCATTTGGTCCTTAGGCTTTTCTTGTAGCAAAACTAATTGTCAAATGTTCCTACTTTCAGGTTGATGGTGGTTTAGTTAGTTTATGACTTTCATTCAAATTGTAATAATAAATAAGATTCAATTCTTCTTTCGGAAATCATGTCATATGATAAAACTTAAACTATGAATTCCAAGAAAAAGCCATGAGGCAATTTAGAAGAGAACAAGTATCTTAAATTAAGGTGAGGATTTATTTATAGTTGTCTGATAGAGTTTGAAGTGCTTTTATTGGGCTTTTAATGTAGAGTTGAAGGCATTTTGGTTCCATAGCCAAACAAGAAAACCATTTGTAGTTTTCTAAAGAACTGACATTTTTCTGCATTATGTTTCCTGTTACCTATTAGATGTTTTTTGATTGTTAGAATGATTTATTGCGATAATGGCCCTTTATAATCTCCTTTTTATTATTATTATTATTTATTATATAAAGAAGAGTGTGCTTGGTAGGCATGTGGTGACTGATTGTTGTTTTGGGGAGAGAGTTTTTCTCAATATAAGAAATGCCACTTTGGGGTAGACACTGCTAATTTATACATTTTCCTAAAGCTTCCTTGCAGTATTTTCTCATTCACTTAATTGGTGAATGGAGTGTGGTGCATCATCAGCATTTTTTTTTCTTCTGGAAATGATGATTTTTGTCAAATGTTCTATGCTCTAGGCCAAGAAATTAATGTTTTTTTTATGAATCCATCTGTGACTTGCAGTTGATGGTGGGGAAATTACCACAGCACACATAATTCTTGGCATTTGGTCTGAAGTGGATTCCCCTGGTCACAAGATACTGTCCACCCTTGGCTTTAATGATGAAAAGGCTAAAGAGCTAGAGTCCTCAATTTCTAAACCTCCGGTTACCGATGATTGATGTTTGCTTTAAGATGTATGGGCGAGAGTTTTTCTTGAGTGCATATTGTTCATTGATGCAATTGTTGTACAATAGATAGATCAACAGGCTATTCTGTTCTGCCTATTGATTTCGAGTGCAGAAATCTTATTTTCTAATGTGAATTCCACTCCCTTAACCCACAAACCAAAAGAAAAAGAAGAAGAAACAAACAGAAAAAGAAAAGCAAAAAGCAGAAATAAAAAAGAAAAGGAAGAAAGAAAGAAATGAACAGGCAAAAAGCAAAAGCATTAGGTAGTGATATACAATGACAGAACCAATCGGGTTGCTTTTTACTGATTTTCAGCAAGAATCTTTTGGCAAACACTCCGAATGGGGTTAACAAACAATTCAGCCGTTGCGCATTATGACCTCCTTGTCTTGAGTTTGTCCACATGGTCGAGCCGTGTTTAATTCATCCAGGCCAAGTGTTTGGAGATATGTAAGAATTTAATAGACATTGATCACACTTCCTATGCTTGATTATTTTCTTGGGACTCAATTCGTTCTTCTGCGTCATATTTGGGAACTTCCTGAACCTGCTCGTTGCTGCTGGCTAGTGTCTGAGCCTTGGCAGCCTCTTCCATCCAGTTTATCCTCGCAATAAACACCAATAAGAGGGTCAAGCAGGTAACAATACCAGTAATAAGTCCAATGAAGAGTCCAACAAGCCCAAGACGGAGCTTGAAGGCAAAAACTGCACCCAGTGGCAGGGCCAGGAAATAAAATCCAGCTATATTAGCATACATGCCCAACCAGGGTCTAGCCGTCCCTCGAACTATGCCTCCAGAAACTGCCAATGGAAAATTAAACACTTCCACCAGAGCCATCACCAACATTGTCTTCTTCACTCCCTTTATAATTCCCCCGTCATGGCTAAAGAGGGGCCCCCAAATTCCCCTGGCAGCCACCATCACCAAGCTACCTATGCAACCTGCAATAAAGCCCAATGCTAGAGACACACGCGCTGATCTGTAAGCTTGGCCAGCTTGGTTGGCGCCAAGCTCATTTGAGACACGAGTGGAAACACAAGTGGCTAGCGATAGCATCACTGAGAAAAGCAAATAGTCGAAGTTGAGCACAATGGCAAAAACTCCCACTGCTTGCTTGGCGTTTGCGAGGTGGCCAGTGAGCAAGACTAGAATCTCATAGCACCACCACTCCAGGCATGTATTGAGGCAGCATGATCCACAAAGCTTGATAAACCTAATCCATTCTATAATGCTCTGATCCCACCATCCTCCTTCCTTCCACATGTTTACCTTTCTATTCTCGAGAATTACAACATAAATGGCAAGCAGAACCACAACAATAAGATCAGTTATCCAAACCGCCATGGAAACTCCTTTGAGGCCCATGGTCTTTGACAATACTATGTTAACGGGTATGTGGAAAGCCAGTGCTATAGCCGAACTGAACATGGTAGGAAGAGTTATGCTTTGAGAGCTCAAATAAGCTTTTAAGGGACAGAAGAGTGAGGTGATAAACAAGTCGGGTATGAGATATGAAACATAAGTCCTGGCCACTGCGGAGATGTCTTGTTGTTGACCAAAATAAATCAAAATTTTGTCAACATGAAGCCACAAGAAAGTAATAGGAAGTGTTACCAATAGTAGCAATAAAATTGTCATGAGAAGGGTCTTATGAAGGAGCCTGAGGTTTTTAGCCCCATGAGCCTGTCCACAGATGGGTTCCATGGCACCGCATAGACCATTCAAGACAGAGAAACCGGTGACATTAGCAAAAGTGAACCCAAGCGCACCACCGGCTAAGCTGAGCTCCCCCAGGCGCCCCAGAAAAGCTGTTGTGATGGCTGTCTTGGCAAACCAAGCTAAGTTCATGGCCACCATTGGAAGGACTATTCGTCGTTGAACTCTTAACTCTGTTAGCACCATCTCCACCATATTGGCAGAGCATTTTTCAGGTTGTAATGGCGGAGGAGGTAGAGACAGTTCCATAGTTTTACCGTTCAAGCTTGGGTTCTCTCGTAATTTAGATGTTGCTGACATTTTTTCTATGCTAATGTTTTGGGGAGATTGTTGCGTGCTCTGCTTAAGACTTCTTTACCTTGGTGACTGGGATTGGTTGAGCGCACGAGTTTCGTGATCCTGAGGGAGTTGTTTTTTTTTTTTTAAGGAGGAACGGATTGGTGGTACCAGTCTTTTTCCCTGCCAATAAAAGAAACGGTTGTTGGTGAAAGTTTTTTAGTGCGTGATGACTGATTAGTCATGCTAGTCTGAATTGGAACGGTGACCCATTTACCATAAATCCAAAAAAAAAAAAAAATTGCCCAAATATTGTAAGAATAATAAAATTTTCCAAAGTGTCATGCATGCAAATTCGCTACAAAAAGAATGAACTTTTTTTGCAAACGTGGCACGTTTGTGTGGCCACATAATTCGTTAATACAAATCAGGTGGTCAAAATATCATTTTGCTATTAGGAAAAGCAGGACACATGGCAGTCACATAGGAATTCATTACAAGTCATTGCGAATTAGGTCTGACATGTCAGTTTGCTCTGAGCAAAAACAGGACACGTGGCAGCCAATGACTAATTCGCTACGGGGCATAACGAATTAGGTACATTGCTCTGACCAAAAGTAACACTTGGCAGCCAAGGACAAGTTTGCTATTGGGCACAACGAATTTATTTGTCTGACACGAGGTAAATTCACTATCAGGTCCAGCAAATTTACTATTATTTATACCCAACCCCATTTCCCTCCCTTGCATGCACTACGCTCCATTTCTTAATTTTCATTCTCACTTGTGTTTTTGTTTTGGTGCCCTGGTTATTTCTTCTTTCTATTTTTTTTTTCATTTTACATAATGAGTGAGAGTAGCAATGATTTAATCACCATTGTATATTATAATGGGAGGAGATATTTTGGATCGAATGATCAAGTTTTTGAAAGAGATAGAGAAATATTTCGCATAAGCCCCTGATGCAATTATACTGAACTGAAGAAGATATTATACAAGAAGTTGAGATTACAATGGGGTTAATCTCTCTCTCGATTGACTATTAGATGCCCATCCGCAGCAGTGGGTTGCTGTGGAGATTTTTGAGGATGAATATGTAGCGTTAATAGTAGATGCATTTTGAGATCATAGAGACTCCACATTTATCGAATTGTAAAAGTAACACTCCGGCACAGTCGAGACAAGTTTCCGAAAGCTATGTGTTATCCCTACCCCACCAATGTCTTCATAAATGCTTTCGGCCCATGACATGTATAATTCGACTTGGCGTGCGAATAGTTCTGAGGAGGCTGTGGACAAAGGTCTTGTTCCGGATAGTGACTCATCGGATACGGACGTCGATGGTGATTTCGATTATTGTCCATCTTGCACAGTGTTTCATCCAATTCCTTCACCGGGTGTTGTCGAAATGTATGACCATCCAGTTATAGGTTAGTAATTGTAATGGTTAAAAATGTTTTTTAACATACTTGTTATTGACGCTTTTGAGAATAACGAACGCATCTGTGATTAACAAGAGATGATAGTGTACTTTTTTGTCTCAGATAAACCATTACACAAATATTAACTTGGCACACCCAAATTAGGAGTTGGACGAAATGGAGGGAGCGCATATACCTCATTGGCAGATAGGTCTAGAGTTATATAAGGACCAGGTGTTTAAGAGCAAGCAAGATGTACATATGGAAATAGAAAAGAGTGATGCCAAAAGGTTGATAATGGTTTGTGAAAATCACAATGACGGCTGTCCATGGAGGATGAAGGCATACGTAAAAAAGGGCGGCACTGAATAAGTTATCGGCAAATGGAATAATGAACATACATGTGTTAGTCAAACTTTTCTCAAGACCATAAGTAGCTGGACTCAAATATCATTTGTTCAATGATCATATGTACGTCAAATAGTTTTTCTTTTTATTAATATTTTTGGAATAATTATTAATACATTATTGTTTGACCAAATTCAGAAATGATAAAGGAGGAACCCAGTGTTAAAATTGCAATAATCCAGGAAAGAATAGCAACAAATCTTGGATTTCATATATCTTACGGGAAGGCATGGAGGGCAAAGCAAAAGATAATTGTAAAAATTTTCCTAGATTAGGATGAGTCTTACGCGTTCCTCCCAAGATGGTTGGAACAAATGTTGCTATTTTCTCCAGGGTTTGTTTATAAGCTAGATCTAAATGATCATTTTGATGTTGGACGCCTCGATCGATCTCACAAGGTGTTCCACAGGGTGTTTTGGACATTTAAATAGTGTTGTGATGCTTTTGATTATTGCAAGTTGGTTATCTAGATCGATGGTACCCACTTATATGGGAAATACCAAGGAATGCAGGGAAATCATGATACGACCTCCATCGTATAAGGATGCAAGAACAACGGAACACTAACTAAAAGTACCCGCTCAAAATCGTCCACAATTAATAAATATCTGGCGGGCACAAAGTTGGAGGCAGTGTTCACAAACAACATCCCCGTAAGATACGCAAGATTAATGCGCGAGTGTATCTGATACGGCCAATAGCATTGCCAGTGTGGACCTTATAATCGTCAAACTACTCCGGCAGATAGTGGAGGCCCAACAAACCTCCATGGAAATGCAGACGATTTTGTGGCTCAACTCCTAAGAAGTCAGAAATCATTTGTCGAAGTGGATGCTATCTAGCGTGGCCTGAGATAACCTCACCATCCATGGGAAACGCAATAGATGGTGTACATCCTCCAGGGTGATGGCAATCTCACCCATCGTTATATGAAATGTACGTGTCTCTGGGCGCCATTGCTCGACAAGCGTCGACACATGCGCATGGTCGATCTGAAATAAAAAACAGTATGATATCATCAAAATATTACAATTACAACACTATAATACTAGGTTATACAATAAGATTATACTCACCTCATGGTTGCGCAGGCACTCAACGTGATAGAAACTAGCCTGCATCAGAAACGACTGTATCTCCTCAGGTATATGCTCATGATCATGTGTGACAACGTGTCTAACATTAATCACACGATCCTGGACATTGCAATCCTCGGATGTATTTCAGGCATAAGTGGATATATGTTTCTCTTGTAATGTCAGGAGAGAACGGCTGGACGAACCTGGGTCAATAACACTACATGGAGACCTAGGACGTGGGGGTTCATCATACTCCATGGATCTATTTAGAAGAATAATTAAAAGATATTAATATTTTTATTTATAATTATTAACCTAAACAGTATTAATAATATATTCTCTAATAGTAGGTTTCGAGACCTAAAATAAATAATATTAACACATGGGATCTATCCTAGAATTTTTTTTTAAGATACCTGAAACTTAAAGTGTCAATTCCTAAAATAAATATTATTAAAATAAAAAATATAAAACCTTTCACCAAAAAAATAATATATAAAACATACTAAAATAACAGTTATAAATTTAATTTTAAAATATAAAATAATACATCAACTATCCTACCTATTAATGTCTATACAAAGGAATATGACAACATTAACACTTTGATTCTATCCTATGATTCTATCTCATATTTGTAACAACCAACTAGTGTTACTACCAATTAATTTCATCGTAGATCGATTATGTTGATCCAATGGTTATATTTATTTCCATCTATGATTCCCTAAATTTAAAGTGAAAGCATTAAATATGGAAAATCATAACCATATAAAAGTGAAAATAAATATAAAATATTAAATATGGGAAATCATAACCATACAAAGATGAAAATAAATATAACCATTAGATCAATATAATTGATCTAACAGTGAAATTGATTAGTTGTAATACTAGTTGGTTGTTATAATATCATATCCCTATATATTTGGAATTTTTTCATTCAAAATATTAATTGTATAAAAGAATGAAATTGTTTCATCTGATTCATTAATACAAGGAGGTTTTTTTTTTTTTTGGTTTTCACCCACATGATGGTGAGGCTATTTATATAAGGAAGGAGGAAGATAGAGCAATTAATTCCCTCTTATGCGCTTTACCGTGAGTAATGATTTTGCCAAGGGAAATGGAAAATGAATCCTTGAGTGGGTTGGATGCGGAGGCCGATTCAAAACATAAGATAAATCAATGAGTATGGAAAAGATTTGATAAAAAATATTTCTGCAAAAGCTGCACTTAATTTTCATTACCAACCAGGGGTTAGATTTTTGTGCCGACCCAACTTTATTTTTATATGTCATATATTTTTGATTCGACCCGCTTTAATTTGATCCAAGTCAAGTCTGACTTGGTTTGGATTTTTTTAAACTAATTCAGAATCGGGTCAGATCTAACCTGACTTGGTTTCTGAAGTGAGTCTGATTTGATTTCTGAAATGGGTCAAATCCGACCTGACCCGTTTTTGACTTGGTTTCGTCACAAAATTTCTACGTTGCAAACGATGAAAATTTCGTCACAAAATTATTTTTTCGTCAGGATATTTTTTGTCGAAAAGCGACGAAATTTTTTCTCTTATGAAAATTTTTACAAAAATAATTTTTCTATCGAAATTTAGTTTCCGTCAAAAGTTTTTACGAAAATGATTTCCTCCATCAAATGTTTTAAACGAAAAAAGAATTCCGTCAAAAATTTTGACGGTATATTTTTTGTTCAAAATTTCGACGGAAATTGTTTTGAGGGAAATGTTTCATTCGAAACTTTCAACGAAATTTAGATTCTCTAAAGAATTTTGACAGAATATTTTTTCCGTCAAATTTTGTTATCAAAATATTTTTCGTCAAAAATTTTTACGAATTTTTTTGACAGAAACGTGTTTCGTTGAAAATTTTGATGGAAATGTTTTATATCAAAAAACTTGACGAAAATATTTAGTCGAAAATTTTCGATGAAAATGTGTTTCGCTAAAAATTTCGACGAATTTTTTTTTTTGTCAAAAAGTTTAACGAAATGTTATCATCAAAACTTTCGCCGAAATTTAAATTTTGTAAAGAATTTTGATGAAAATTTTTTCCGTCAAAAGATCGATGAAAATGTGTTTCGTCGAAATTTTTGATGAATATGTTTTTTTTGTGAAATATTTTGACGAAATTTAGATTCCGTAAAAATATTTGACAAAGATTTTTCCATCAAATTTTTTACGGAGATGTTTGTCACAAATTTTGATGAAAATTTTGCGAAATTTTTTGATGAAAATAATTTTCGTAAAAAATTTTGACGTAATTATTTTACGTTGAAACTTTTCTTTTAATGTAATTTTTTTTACGTAATGAGTATGAGTCAAGTTTTGGGTCAATGAGTCATTATTAAAACAAATCAGGTCTAAAACTGACCCAAATTAAAGTGGGTCAGTATGTAAACCCAGTTAAAAAAAAAAAAGGTATTTATGGATCAGGTTAAGGGCAGATCAAGAACAGGATAAGTGAACCAATTTTTTTACACACCCCTACCAAAAACAACGGAGGGATTATTTGAATGCAACTTTGGCTTCT
This sequence comes from Gastrolobium villosum, assembly GCA_032173675.1. Taxonomy (NCBI): domain Eukaryota; kingdom Viridiplantae; phylum Streptophyta; class Magnoliopsida; order Fabales; family Fabaceae; genus Gastrolobium; species Gastrolobium villosum. The sequence goes on from JAVKPL010015748.1 coordinate 82,841, forward strand.
TCCTCGGCCAAAAGGCATGCTATCTATTTAATTTTTAACTGTTCTCACTTAAAAACTTTCTGCGACTGAAATTAGTGCAAATTTCTAAACAAATAGCAAAAATTAATCGTTTTCATATGTATTCAACCTTTGTTTATCCCCGATGATCTCAAGAAGGGGCGAATTAAGTTATATAATTTTTTTATTTAAATTAATGTTAATTTTTCAATTATAATAATAAAATAGTAAACAGATAATATTGCAATTAAGTGAGAAACAAAAGGAGGGAATACAAAATCCAAGACCCCAATTCATATCCAATTGGAAAACAAATCTACTATAATAATTAAGCTCAATTCAAAGTATAAGAATATAATTTATTCTATCCTAGTACAAAAATTCAACCAAACCTACTTTAGATTTAGGCACCCAAATTTATTCAAATAAATTGCGTCCCAATTGTCAAACTTTTGGCATTTACTAAATATACTTTCATCTTGTTCAAAACAAAAAAAATATACTTTCATCTTAACTCTAAGCCAAAAGAACATGTTCCCAATAATTGCTTCTCTATTGATCCCGTGCGAGGCTTTGGCTAATATAATCGTTAACTCAATGAAGAATCAAAACCTGTTTTAAGCTATTATACATTGATTCGGGCTGATCAATTCCGTCGGTTGATACCCAGTTAGGCTGAAAGTAATATTCATGCTAACTTTATTATGTAGACTCCAACATCAAAATCATGGACGAGAATAAAGGAAATTCAAAAAGTTCTTATTTCCTAGCAACTAGAACATATAACGGAAGGAACGTAGTTTATTACTTTATATGATACTATATCTTGTGGATAATATAAATGCAACAGTAAGTCTAAGGAATCTTGGAAAAATATAGGATGTAGGGAATTTAGCCATGGAGTGCGACTTTAACAGATACATAATCAAAACAAATACTTGGCCATACATGATTGAAGAGATTGTAATATACCCGCGAGCATAAAGAGAACCGCGCGAAGGTGGATATTTCATGCATATATTTTATGGGAAAAATGTTTGTCCTTAAATGATACAATTTATATCTTTCACTTTTATAAAGAGGTGAGACCCACATTTTTATATTTTTTTGTCCACTCTCTCTCCTCCTTTATTTATCTTTTTCTCTCACTTAAAATGACACAACTTTACATCCTTTAACATGATACACACTTTTCCCATATTTTATTGAGTAAACACCTTTTTGGTCCCTGACAATATCTACAAAATTCTTTTTAGTTCCTGGCAATAAAAAAGGACCAAATTGGTCCCTAAAATTATTAAAGAGGACCACATTAATCCTTATGTCAATTGTAATAAGTATTCTTTGGTCTTTTTTTCATCATTTTAGGGATCAACTTGATTCTTTTTTATTGCCAGCGACTAAAAAAGATTTCATGGATATTCCCCTGTGAGCAAAAAGAGTATTTACTCTAATTTATTTGAGGACTGAAGCCTTTTTTTTTTTTTTTTCTCGAAGTTACTTTTTTTTTTTGGGTATAATCGAAGTTACTTTTTTAATTAAAGATAAAGACACACACAATTCTGTAAAGTAGTTAGTGGACCAAGGGTTGGCCCAGACGCAGAGCAAAAGCTTACGTAGGCTAGTCATCTAACGTGTCTCTTCCATAACCACTAATTATTTTAATATCATAGAAGTTTCCAATCATAATGCACAAGTTGAAGCTTAATTATGCCTCCAACAGTGAAAACTTCATCCACTTTGAGCTCCTGGTCGCTGGAAAGTAGAAATATATGGTTCGAGATTGTGGCAAAGAGGTTACGATGAGATTATATGCGAGAGGTTGAACAAATAGAGACTACATATTAGATGCGGTCATAAATAAGTGTTAGAACAGTAACTACTAATTTAATTAATTAATAGAAATAATGAGAACAAATTAAATGGGAAAAAAGCTAATGCGTGTTGAGAATGTGAGAGATTTGCTGGTCGAACAAGAAAAGAAATCATAAATGGCTATGGAAGAACAAGAAGAAAAAAAAATCCAATTTGTATGATAATGATAAGATGATTAAGTGACATTGACAAAAGGGGAAAATAATTTCCTTGATATATAAAAGGGTTTTATGTTTATTATGTTATAGAAAAAGTGATTGTGTAATGTTATAGAAATTTGTTTTGCGTGCCATATTTTTTTCCACAAAATATTGTGTGTATAGGAAAGTTTGTTATGTTAGGTTAAAGGAGGAAAGAAAACCCTATGTAAAACTGTTTCGAGTGGAAATTGAGGTGTACCTCTTAACTTTGTCAGCATGATAAAGGGCAGAGTTTCTTTAGAAGACACAACCTTCAAATACTAACGGAGCGGGCTAAAATTAAAAGATGGAAGGTCTTGTATATCTGTGCTGCTGCCAGAAAAATTTCAATGCACTGAAACACCAAATTTAAGCACAAATTTGGTATTTTCTTTTATAAATTTCCCATTTAATAAAAAAAAACTTCAAATTCGATACTCCAGGTGTATTGAAGCTTTTATCTGCTGCATTCTCGTACTGTCGTACATTCATGTAAGAAGTTTAAAGGAGGCAAAAAGCTCTAGGACTGAAGAGTATCTATCTGCCATTGCAGTGGAATCACACACACAACCACCATAAAGAAAAATAAAAAAAAACAAAAATTCTATAGAGGAGTGCTTTTTCGTAATAATGACTATATGAATAAAATAATTGGAAGATTATATGCACTGAATATAAATGTAACATTAAAGGTGAGAATGTGGCCAGGAATTAACAATGGCTACTAAAGCCAATGGTTGAATAAAGTTTCTACAAATAAAACACTTGATTACTCGAACAAATAAACAAAAAATAATTAGGATAATATTTTCTAAAGTCATTTTATGGTTAGAAAGCTCTTATCAGTATCACATAGAACAGAAACCTCAAGGTTTCTAAGATCAATCGCCAAAAATTCCAAATAAAATTGTATGTTGAACTTTAGATTCTATATTCAAATTTCATAGTATTTTTAATAAAAAAAGTTATGGGTCTTATTATTATACATGCATAGCTCTGATATCAAATGTAAGAATTTTTTTAATATTAATACCTCAATAAAATCAATACACTTATAATATATAAAACGCCACACATATTAATAATTTGAGAATAAGGAATACATACTTGGGTCATCTGATCTACTGAACAAATTTTGAGATCTTCTTCTATATTGCCTATTTTGAAAGTGCAACCTTCTTATGATGGGAGCATGACGGCTCGTGAGACTTAATCCCAATATAAATAGGTTAGATATGGGATCTAGCAAAACCCTAATGGGTCCATCCATCACAGAAGTTTAATCAGACACCAATGTTTATATTGTGCTTGCCCAACTAAGTCCAATACCAATAGATGCCAAAAGATCAATTCATCATGATCACAACTGACTTATCATAATATATTAAATTAAAATATCCATCAATCTGATTATTTTAGGAAATATAAAAATATTAATTAATATTTCCCACGTATAAAAATTTCTAACACGTATTAATTAATATTATAGATTAAGTGAGCAATAATATTAAGTGGGCTCGGAACATTACAATCAAACCCAAAACCTTAAGGCATTAGGTGCATGAGTCCTTCCACTTGTGTAGTGCGCATTTAGTATATTCTTAACCAATGTAAGACTTTTTCACTAAATCATTCATACTTGAATTCCTCGCTAAATGGGTGAAAAAATAAGATATTGATTCCACTAAAAGTTACGATCTCTGGCGCATAAGAACTCTTGCAGGACTGATAGGTTTGGTTTTTAATAGTGAATCAAGCAACTAGGTAATGATCATGACTCGATTGATTTTGGAGATTACATCTGACTTTTTTCTCTTTTTGGACAAAGCTTGGTGAAAATAACAGGCTAATATGAGGACTTGAATTCAAATTAAGGGTGAAAAATAGTTAGCAACTTAAAAGTTTAGCTATTGGGTGAACTGAAAAGTTTAATTTTGAAGTGCTAATAAGATTATAAAGGGCACAGATTACTATCAGTGTGCTAAATCTGCCAAATTGAAAATAAAAATTGCATAATGAATGATCTGCATATGAGGAATAACATTATTGGCTTGCTTGAATGTAATCTTGATTGTTTACAGCTAATGTTGGTTTGCTAAGTTGACAGGTAAAGATTAAATGTATCAAATAATGGACTGAATAAAGAGAAATATTGTACTGGCATGTTCAGGTATAGATATGTTATTAAAAATGGTTAAATAATATTAAATAGAATTTCATGTTAATTTATAATATGTTGACCTTGAAATAATTTGTAGTGTTATTCGAGGGTGAATAATATTTAGAGGTATATGAATTTATTGAGCTTTGGCATTGAAATGCCCTTTGATTAACTGACATAACGAAGCTATAATTCACTTTATGGACGTGTTAATTGATATATATTTTGTTAAGCCATGAGTTGTTTGGACTTCAGACTTTCAAAAAATAACATAAGCTTTCAATTTGAAAATATAATATCAAATGTTGAGTTTAACTAGTGCTTTCGAGTTCGATTTCTGGTAATGTGATTATGTAAAATTTTGATAGGAAATTTTTTACGGTTTATATGATCTTATCCCACTCAAAACATACTAATTAAATAGTCGATGATACAATTGATGTTTTTAATATATATATATATATATATATATATATATATATATATATATGAGAAAAACAGAGGCGGAACAAGTTTGAGATAAGTTTATCCACTAACCCCAAAATTACGTTGTTTTGATTAATGAAAGGTGTTTATGTAATTCTAGGTGAATTAATGAAGGGTGTTATTGTAATTTTTTATATTTTTATATCATATACATTTTACTAAAACACCCTTCATTAATTTACCTAAGATTACATAAATACCCTTCATTAATCAAAATGATGTAATTTTGGGGCTAGCTGGAGATAAACTTATCTCAAACTATTTGAGAAATGTTTACTATATATATATATATATATATATATATATGTATGAGGTAAGATATTTAAATTTTAACATAAATATAAATATAAATTTGACGTACTTTGTTAATTTTTTAGATCAAAAAAATAAATGGTATCACATGCTTATAAATCAGGTCGTTGATTTAAAAAATCTAAATAAAAAAAACGAGGCACTGGTGTCAAAAAAGGACTGCGTCCTGTCTCTCTCTCTATATATATATATATATATATATATATATATATATATATATATATATATATATATATATCAAACCCGAGCTTAATGGGCTGTCCGTTGAAATAAGAAGGGCTGAAGGGATCTGTCCAAGCCCAGTTTATCAAAGAAATAAATCTCTTATATTCTTACGTTTTAATAATTTATTTTGGAAGTCAGTTTCTTTCGATTATAGATAGGTGTTTTATTAAAAAAGAAAAAAGAAAAAATGTAACAGAGGCGGAACAAGTTAATGTCAAAAAGTAGCCACAATCCAAATATTATATGGGTTTTATTTTTCTTATATTGCATGATACAAATTGTCTCATGTAACACATAAAAAAGTGGGTGAGATCCATTAAAAAAAGAGAGAGAAAACAAAAAAGTGGGTCTCACCCATTTTTGTGTGTGTTTATCTCATATAATATAAGAAAAATAAAACCCATATTATATATAAGAAAAAGTATTTCTACAGCAACTTTAGATAAACTTATCTATAGCTGCCTTTTTAACTAAGTTTCCATGGGAGAACATAGTTATAATGTTAAAGTTGCTCTTTTCATTCTCTCCACGTCAGCAAAAAAATTCTGAAAAGTAATTGAGGAGAGAAAAAAAAAACAATTTTAACGTTATAATTATGTTCTCCATTGAGAAACATAGTTAAAAATGACAGATGCAAATAAGCTTATCTAAAAGTTGCTGTACAAATATTTATCCCTTATATATATATATATATATATTTACAACATTGGTTAGATTTACAGTAAATTATAACTAAAATAAATATTCACACCATCGCAGTCCAACATAATTGTTCTGGTTCCTTCCGCGAGGTCGAGGATAAAACACTAGATCCTTTGAGTTAGAGCTAAAAGACCTCTGCTTAGCCAAAAAAATCTGCACGAGCTTGATAAAAAAAAAAAAAAAAAAAAGCTCTCTAGTTAAGAATGATTGGCATCCCACAGCTTTCAAAAGTCTTCACTCCTATGCCGTATAAGACTAGCACGAAGAAAAATCACGAACACACTGAAAATTGTACTATTCATTTACACAATAATTGTAAATGGGTCAAGAGGTTAATTCAAGCGACGACTAAAAATGATTCCAATTAATAGCCGCCACTCACGTGCATGTGTGCATAAATCTGTCGTTTTTGTCCAGAATTAATCTATCATTCAATTATGTAAATACTGGAGACACTGAAATTAATTAATCATCCTCATGTGAAAGGTTTCTGTTGGTCTTCCATCGAGAATAATTGATATGTGAGTCGTGATAAAGCAGATGAATGTAATAATAATAGGGAAATGCATTTATTTTGTTACATGACCAACTAATAGTTATTATGTTAAAAAAATAAATAAGATAAATTCATTGAATAATATGTTCTCTCACTTTTTTAATATTATAAATTTTTTTAACATAATAACTATCCATTTATCACGTAACTTAAATACATTTCCCATAATAATAACCCATAATCGAGATGAGATGGAAAACACTGTTTAATAACCCAAATTAGGGATGCATTTCAATATACAAATAAAAATAGATCTCACTTCTCTGAAGTCTGAACCTTATTCATACAGTGAGACTTGATGTTTCCCTCTCCTACTATCCTAACTATTTCACTGTTCAAAACTACGTCCGAGCCTTGTAGCAAATCTCATTCAAATAAAAGAATTAAGGAGTTTACTATCAAATGCTCAAGGGTAGAATTAAACACTTAAAATATCACGTATATGACAGTTCAATGTTTTGCTATATGTATCATGTATGCATCTATATAACGGTTAAAAGCATGGAACGTTTTAGTCTTTTTTTTTTTTTTTTTTTTTTTTTTATAATATAAATAACACGCACAGTTGTCTTGACGGAAATTTGAATGAGGGATGAGCGACGGGAATAATACAAAACCCAGCCTCGTGTGGCTGGGAACACCATTCAAGCTAATACATCATTTACGGGTATGTAAGAAGTTCAAAAGAATCTAATCGAATCGAATTTGTAAAACAAACTGTAACAAAAATCAATGAGAATTTTTTACAAACTTACAAACTATACTAAATTTGACTAGTCATAATTTAACTAAGAGTGTCTAACACTTAATGTACTTTGTAAGTTTGTAAGAAAAAAAAGTAAAAAGTTTGTCAATATAACCCCTCCCTAAAATCAATTCAGAGCCAAATTCAGTTTATAAAAAAATAAAATTGGTTTGATCTTCTAACCAAACTTAAAAAACCGATTTTGTTCGGATATAAGACTTTGTAAGTTTGGATCGTAATATCATCCCAGTTTATAAAAAAATAAAATTGGTTGGATAATTGTCCAATACTGTCATCCCTAATCTATTGAGATATATAAAATCATTAATGTAGCCTCACCCAACAGCTTAAGCTTTTGGGTTGAATTGATTCTTTACATGGTATCAGAGCCTCGTGTACCAGGTTTAGATGAGCCTGTGCATTGTCCACTTAGCATCACCCAACAGCTTAACCTTTTGGGTTGAATTGTTTCTTTACAAATATTTGAACCCTACATAAATGTGTGTCGATTCCCTTCATATTTTTTTAAGCTCTTCATATTTTTTTTGAGAAAATGTATCTTTCTCTCTCCTTTTTTATTTTTTTCGATTGGAACACAATGAATTAATCACATTAAATAGGCATAGCTAATTAATTATCTGAACAGATTATTAAGTCACTGGATAGCGCTTAACATGTTCATTTCCAAGCTTTCTTTTTCATATTTGAAAGAGCTTGAGTTAATCTCTTTTGTTCTTTCTTTGTTTCTGCCCCCCCTTATTCTGGAGCCCTTAATTTCTTCATAAGCACAAATATACAGTTTTAATATAAACGACACATTTGGACGCAAACCCTATGTATAGCGTGACTAGCGTCCATTGTCCAAAGTCAGCAAGACATTAATTAAATATGTCCGAGTATGGGGTAAAATAATCAACTTAAGATTGTTTATATTTTTTCTTTCTCAAACATGATTCTAAAAAACGGGAGATATATAATACTTATTAAAGTTTTGAATTGAATCACTTATTTTCAGAAGACCATTTTCTTACAAGGAAATTGAAGTTTTATATATTGCGTAAATGCTTATTAAACAAATAAATAATTAATAGTAAAAAATGTATATTAATAATAAATTAAAATCAAACTCTAGTTATAAACACAAAGGAACTAATGATCATTCAGAGAAATCAACGTTATAAGGTCAATCTTAAATTAATAAAAGTGGACAAAAAAATGGTCAAAGGTTCCCTGTGGGGAACCCTTGCCTGCCCCTTACACCTCGGATAGGGATAGGATGATTGAAGTTGATCTTATCATTTAATCCATCGATTATCTTATTCACATGGATGTACCCCACATGACATCCTGATTTGTCTGTGGATATATTTGTAAATATATAAAAACCATTTATTCGCCTATTGTAGATCTGCATTTTAAATTGGTGTCAATACATGCATGTAATTGGACGTTTTCGGATATCCAATTTATTAATTGCAAAACTAGAAAGGGTGAAAACAAAAACAATTTGTATATTATTGGGTTTATATGATGTTTACCACATAACTCTTATAAAACTTTATATAAAAACCATTTGTACTATTGGCTTATAAGCATTAAAAATTTTATTTATAATAAATTTGTAGTCATTTAGATATTATTTATTAATTGCAAAACTAGAAAGTGGTGAAAACAAAAACAATTTTTAAATTATTGGGTTTATATGATGTTTGATGTCCGTGCCAATCATTTTTCTATCCTTTTTATGATTTGTACTAATCCCTTTCTCTCCTTAAAAATTTTATTTATAATAAATTTGTAGTCATTTAGATTTAATTAATTAATGTCATTCTCCTGTAAATAACAGAGAACAAAAATATATGGAGACACGAACAATCACTTATTTGGTTATTCACCCAAATATAAAATTTGAGTATCTAACATGATTTGGGTTCAAAACTTAATGCATGTATGTGTTTACAAGCAAAGACACTTATCATATACTTGCATGTAGGGGTGCTAAACAAACCAGGGCTTCTCAGAGAGCTTTTGGCTCGGCTCGTGAAGGCCTGAATCTACATGTCTAAAATTGGTTGTTAGCACAATGCTTGAACTTGAATAAAAACTCGTTTAATAAAAAGGCCTCAGGTTCCAATTCAAAAGTTCGGCCTTAGAGCCTCACAGGCTGGCCTAGTATATTATTTTTTATTTTTTATTTTTTATACTACTTGTAATAGCCCTCTCTTTCTCCTCAATCCATTTTACCCCATTTTATTGATGAAACAAACTTTTTGAATGATTTTGTTCCATATTATTCTGTTTGGATATACATTAAATTTATGAATATTTATGGAATTACTAGTGTTGTTGATTTTATATTCTGTTTGGATACATCTTTGTTATCGTATTTTTTTTTAAACAGGCTAAGAGGCTTTTATTCTTTGTAAATAAGTCAGATCACAGGCCGATAATTATATTTATAACAGGTAACAGACTTGGTCAGTCTGACACATTTAAAAAAATTAGGCTTAGTTCGGCTCGTTAACACCCCTACTCGCATGTTCCACAAACCTTGCGAGTTCTTCTACACCATTTGATGAATGATGATGATACTTAGGAGGTTTAAGTATTACCGTTTCGCATTTCCATTCCAAAATAGCATATATATAATATTTGTTTTTCGTTTTTATTATATATCAATCCAGAGGTCATTACTTTATCTTAACTTGGGACCATTACATAACTGAAACCTGAATGTAATCAAAGGAAGAGAATTGATAAATATTGCTGAATCAACAATCTCTCTAGTCAAAGAAAGTGAACCTACGAGGCTGTAAGCACAAAAGCACCGGGAAAAAGGTAAGCACGGAATCAGACTCTTATTATAGCTGATTTAGATTTGACGCCAAAGAAGGGAAATAATCAAAGAGAGTGTCGATGTTAGAGGAATTAAGCAATATTAATTATTTTGTATCTTTTGTATCTCTCTAATACACTCACACCCCTCATGCAAGAGCCTTAAAACGTATATATGATATATATCCATTTTTTTATTTATTTTGTACTGCACAAGTTCATTTTTGCTTTACCTTGTGTTTTACCTAATTCCACCTGAAAGTGGTGGACGGTGACTGGTGAGGATCGAACTCAACCTCTTAGTCACTCCAGATCTGATATCATGATAAACGTCACTTCAACCCAAAATTTTAAGGCGTTAGGTGATGATATATTAATTATTTTGTATCGATCTCTCTAATAACATACCTCTTATATCTTAATCCTGTGATCAGGGATTTGCAAACGTGCCATTTTGGAGTTTTCATGTATATGATGGGTCACTTGCTCCCCCGCTGCTTAAAGATTTAGTAGAGACTAGATACTGAGGGTTACGGTGAAATATGTCTTCGACCAATCTTTAGCAATTCAGAGCTTGAACTGAATTCCACGGCGGTAATTTTTGTAGTTTTGATTGTGGTTAATGAAAATTGTTTTTTCTAAGTAAAATGTTGGTAAAACAATGATTTAGATGATGAATTAATGATCTTTCATACCTAATCTAAGTTTCTATTTATTTAGTTTGAGTGTTAAACTCTATGACCTGGCTACTGATCATGGATTGTTGTGATGTTCATGCATGTATTGGAAAATTAATGTATGTTCTTTATCCTTATGATAAACGCCACAATCTAGGCTAAATTTGGCAACAGAAACTAGTTGTGCTTGAGAAATTCCTTGTCCTGCTTAAAGCATTTTCTCTTTGGAATTAAACTGCTAGGAATGTTTACCAAAAAAAAAAAAAAAAACTAGCTAGGAATTGGTCAATTCTAAAGAGGAAGACTAATGCACTAAAGGACTATGTAATTTTGAAAATTTTAACCATTAAATTTGAAATTGGATTCAGTTAAAGTCGAAAGTCAATTATGTATCAGAAAAATAAAAACGCTAACATTTTTTCGTCTGAATTTGAAGAGATAACCTTTAGCTCATGTCATTCTCTTTCAATTCCATTTGCTCTTTGTTATTTTAATGTTGAAGAGTTCCTTTTATTTCATTGGGGAGGGGCGCAGTAGAAAAAATGGATTGAAGTTAAATATATATGGACTAAAGTATATGGGGAATATTACATTTACAAATTTTTTATTTACAAACTCTTACAAATTATATTACCGGTATGGAGTATTTGACAGTGTTTAAGCTTTCATGTCAATAACTAACAAGTCTGTAAATTAAAAAAAAATTTTGCTGAGAGAGATATAACCCTAACCAAAAGTATATAGAGTAACAAGGAATTCAAAAATCGAAGAAAGGAATAGAACATGGTATGGAGTTGACAGTGTTTCAAGCTTTCATGTCAATAACTAACAAGTCTGTAACATTAATTACAGGATTTTGTTGAGTGAGAGAGATTTAAATCCCGTCACATGGAGCGTATAAAAGTTTATCAATTTCGGCGTCTTATCTTGCGTGATTTTGGAAATATTGGATTTCAGATTTCAATGTTTTAACTCAATTATTTATATACAACAGGATAACTAAGAGGTGAGGGTTGAATTAACATCTCCTATAGTATATTACCACAGAAAAAAAAATGGAGATTCTGCACAATTTCCATCGTAAGTAACTGTGTTATATATACTAGTGATAATTTTTTTACTGAAGATTGTAGCTAGATTATAAAGAATATATTCCTCACAATCACATGATGATTGTGATTAGTGACTGACCGTTAACTGAGAAATGGTTAATAGATAAGAGTGGGAGTTGAAGAGGGCACGCGTGTAATTAAGAATCTGACGGACACGTATTAAGAGGAAGGGTGGGAGGGGCCCACCATGAGTTAGGATGGGAGCAGAAGAGAGAAAGGCCGACAAAGAGCATCTTTGGATGCATGGGTTTTATTTACGCACAGCAACACTTGTTTCTTACTTGTGAGTTGTGAGCTCACCTGGCTTCTTCTGCCTTTTTATATATATCAGTTTCAGCATACTCTCCGGCGCTCGTGCCGTAATGTGATGCATTCCACTCTCTCTCTCTCTCTCTCTCTCTCTCTTTTATACCTGCCTGCTAGCGAAACCCACGCGTCTTTTACTCTCTCTCTCTCTCTCCAACACTCTGTATTATGCCGTCAACCCCGTGCTCTCCACCAACCTTACACCCTCTACACTATGTTTTCTCGTCCAGTCATTTTGTTACCTTCAAACACACACTTGTCCCTTAACTACACTCGTCTTAATAACTAATCTAGTTAGTCAACCTCCTGTGATTACGAAGAATAGGTTTATTTCCCATTCACAATTGTATAAAATATCAATTCCCTTCGAGTTTCTAACTAACATATGATCTGACAGTTAGGATTTAGTGTGTGTTGTTTTAAAGTAAAAGATATAAGTTTATATCCTTTATTTCTTTATAATGGGAAATACATAGTTATAATATGAAAAAAAAACTTTCATTCGATATTATAATTATATACTCTTCATATGGTTAAAAGGGGGGAAAGGATATAAACTTATATGCTTATGACAAATAATTTCCCCCTTACATATACATAATGGGAGGATGAACTTACACTTGTCTTAATTGAACAAGTTTTAAATTTATTATTAGCGGTACATGTAAATGTAACGGTTCATATTACTAATAAATTAGAGTTATTACACGCTAGAGTGTTTAGTGATTAATAATGGATATACGTTTATCCTTCCCTAAATATCGTACCCATTGTAAACAATTTCTCTAGTTACATATTCGTGACCGATCTTTAATTTGGCTAATTACTGTTATTTACTTGCATAATAAAATAGTTAAAGGAGCTAGTACACGTACTCTTTTGCAAGTTTGACAATAGCCCTTCCTAGCTCTTGAAGCTATTATCTAATATTAGTGTTCGGTCCTAAGGAACCATAATGATATATTGTATACTATGCGCTCAGAGATACTTTATAGATAGATATCTTGGTTGGCTTATAGCCAATATCCTAATTACTGCGCACAAATAATAGACTTATAGCTGAGATGTGGATGTGTGCACGTAGAAATAGGAAATGAGTTCAGAATGTGTGTACCTATGGTCTTAAGCCTTTTATATATAGGGTTACCTCTTGGGCTATGTAGATCTTCCAATTGTAGTAGGATTCAACTCCTTTTATGTTGGGATAAATATTCTATCCTTGGGAGCTTTACTATTTTATGTTATTAGGATGATTGAATTATTATCTTTTTGGATAGGTAGTTAGGATATAGACTATATCAATAACAATTACGTTTATTTTAAGACTCGTTATTTTCTGGTTGTGGCAGTGTACCCAATGTTTGATGTCTTGTTAATCTCGATTTTAAAGTAAAATAAACTCGAGATTGCTTCCACTTCCCTTTAAACTTTAAAGACTTTAAGCCGCCGATTGTCCCAAAGTGTGGTGCATGTGGGTCACTAGCTGCGCCCCTTCCCATGAAACGACCCATATAGATGTAGGTTCCTTCACCCTTCCAACTACTCGTCCCATCTCAACACATTTCCAACGACATGCCCATATCCTAAATGTTTCTAATTCTATAGCTATCTCTCGCTCTTGCTCTATGATATATACATATCCTACTAGCAAATTAAACGAAACCAAAATCAATTTCTGAACTAAATCAACTTATTTGTGTTAGAACATTCTCCGTATCTATTTCTGAACATATTTTTTTGCTTTATTTACTCTCTGTGTTTGATCCAATTCCTTCAAAATTAACAATTAGTGGAGCTACTGAGCTAGCGGATTCATGCAAACCTTTTAAGTTTAATTAAATCACTCGAGTAGACCATTTTAGATATATATATATATATATATATATATATATATATATATATATATATATATATATAAGTTATACTATAATGGCAATGTTAAAATATGTTGAGTTCCTATTCTAACTAGTTTTCTTTCGTTGTTTATTTGCAGGCCTGTGTGTGTATGTATGTATGTATTTTGTAAATTCTCAGAGATGATCAACCTTATTAGATCATATATCCAACGGCCATGACCAAGTTAGATAAGATAGTTTGTGCCCTGAACCTGAACTACTAGAAAAATAATGGTAATAGATTTTTAAAGAGTTACTGAGCTAAGTCACGAGTCATCACATGATTAATACCGTGGCAAATTAAGGTTAAACTGACTAGTGTCCACAGGAATAGACCCGAAAGAAGCGGGGGAACAGGCACGCGTCATGCTTAGAGCATTTGGACCCCATCCTTAAGGTTAGACTTCGTTAATATATATAAAGACGGAGTTTAATTTGCAGACAACTTAAGTGGTGCATGTGGTGATTCATAGAAAATTGAAGCAAAAACAAACACCCTCAGTCTCTCTATCTCTCTGTAAGTGTGTGCATGACACTAGTGCAGTTAAGTTTTAATTGTGCCAGCTATTATTTCATTAATTAAATCAGGTCTGCCATATACCGCCGTAGTTCCCGTTTTTGTTGTGGATATTCTCTGTAAACGACAAAATAGCCACTAAAAATTACAAATATATATGGAGGGTTTAATGTCTCTTCTAGTAAATAATTTTGTCTCCTATATACATATAAAAATTTATATATGTGGGTGGAGTCATTTCTTTTTTCTTCCTTCTTTTCGTATTCCTACAACATGGGAAATATTATATTTAGGGCCTGTTTGGAGCACTTGATAGGGAAGATAGGATAGGATAACTTATCATATCCTACTTTTATCTCTTGTTTGGTGGGTCAATAGCATATGATTAGCTTATCCTATTATCTCATTTTATCTTATCCAATACATGATATCTTGTTCTATGGGGAGAGCTGAGTTAGGATTCAACAGGATATGATATCAATATTGGATACCCAATATATTTTCACGCTATCCAATATATTCCCACACTACCCAATATATTTATTGCATTATATTTTGTTTTTTCTTTTCCTTTTCTCCTTCTCATTAAACACATGACATAATATGAGTTTATCAGTCTCATATCATATATTGCCCTTATCCTATCTTGTTCACCAAAAAGAGAATAAGTATATTTTCTTTTTGGATATGATAATAGGTTGATGTTGATGAACATAGTTAAAGAAAAACCCGCCAATTAAGTTTAACTAAACATTTTAGAAAATTTAATAAAGAAAAGATTGAATGTAAGTAGGGTTGTTGAGGTATACAAAAAATTAAATATATGTGTGTAGTGCAGAGGTGGGGACCCATCCACCGCCCAAAAGCACGCAGTCTTACCGAAGCCTTCGATCTATTTTTCTCAACCTAACCCTAACCCAACACACAACACTTTGCTTCTACTTTCTTTTACTCCATATATCATTCTTGCAGTTCCTCAACAGGAACTACAATTTTCACTGTCTCCTCCAGTGTGCGTGTCTTTGTGGAAGCAGGTTGAAAAAAGAGTCAATTCATCCTTCAACTCCGTGCTACGCCAATTTCAATCTCACACATCTTCTATCTTTTCCATTCATCAGTTTCAACTTGGACGGCTTGGATAATTAAATCGAAGTAGCAAAGAGAAGAACAACAACAATCAGAAGACTGTCTGGTCTGATCACACATAACATAATCTTGTTATCTTTGATTTATTTTCGTTTTCTATTGAAATTGGAAGATTCATATTGTTATTATTGTTGTTGTATATTGCAAAAGAAGGAATTAGGATCGAGTAAAATTATTTCTCATCAGCTTGAGAGATAATTAATTGCTACATAGATTAGAAAATAGATAAAGGAAAGAGTACAAATGGATCAAATTACAGCACACGGACATTCTCTTCCCCCTCCTTTCCACACAGCAAGAGATCTGCATCTGCACCATCATCAGTTCCACGCTTTACAGCAAAACACAGAAGACGAACAAAGCGGAAGCAGCGGTGGCTTAAACCTTGCACCCAAAAGGGAAAGAGAAGAAAACAGCAACAACAATAACAACAACAGTAGTGAAGGAAAAGATGGCGGAGGAGGAGGTGGTGGCGGTGGATCCGGCGAAACTGAAATGACAAGAAGACCTCGAGGAAGACCAGCTGGATCCAAGAACAAACCCAAGCCACCAATCATCATCACGCGCGACAGCGCGAATGCCCTAAAAACCCACGTGATGGAGGTTGCTGACGGTTGTGACATCGTTGAAAGCGTTTCAAACTTCGCGAGGCGTCGCCAGAGAGGGGTTTGCATCATGAGTGGAACTGGAACAGTCTCTAACGTAACTCTCAGGCAACCAGCTTCTTCTGGTGCTGTTGTTACTCTTCATGGAAGGTTCGAGATCTTGTCACTTGCTGGATCGTTTCTGCCACCGCCGGCTCCGCCAGCTGCGTCGGGTCTGACCATATATTTGGCCGGTGGTCAAGGCCAGGTTGTGGGAGGAAGTGTTGTCGGAACACTTCTTGCTTCAGGACCAGTGGTTATTATGTCTGCTTCTTTTAGCAACGCTGCATATGAGAGACTTCCTTTGGAAGAAGAAGATCCTTCGATGGCACTTCAAGGTGGTTCAATTGGGTCTCCTGGTTCTGGTGGACTTGGTCAACAACAACAACAACAACAACAACAACAACAACAACAGCAACAACAGACACAGCTTTTAGGGGATGCAACTGCTCCACTTTTTCATGGTTTGCCTCCTAATCTTCTCAATTCTGTTCAGATGCCATCAGAGGCTTTCTGGCCAACTGGTCGTTCTCCATATTGATGATGATGGTTTTATTATGATGTAACAGTGTCACTGTAAGTTCTACAACACTATTTGCTGCTTTTCTTTTATTCCTTTCTTGTTAATTTAGACTTTTGAAATTCACCAAACTCTCAAGCTAGAAGAAAAAAAAAAACTAGGGAATAGGAGGGGATGTTGAACGTACGTACGATTGAGCTGTTGTATGCGCTTCTTTAGAATCTGTGTGTCATTTTGATGATTAATATTAGGTGAGTTGATATATGTTAATTTACGTGTATTTGAATTGAGACTGTAATTAAATTGATGGATGAATCCTTGGTGAGTTAAAAAAAACATCGATGAACTTCGAGATGAAGCAGTTGTAGAAGTTACTAGATAGTAGTATGAAGAAGAGAATAAGAAGAGAAGCATGGCGGAGAAGTGGGGTCAGAATTGCAGCTGGACTGTACTATTACTTCTTACTGCATGTTGTGCCTTCGATTGTATTCATAGTAGTGAAGTAGTGCTTGAAAACTCACTTTTGGAGGTTATTATTCATTGCATTCCTTGTTCTCATTTTTCGTGCTCGTCATTTTAAGCGCTTCATCGATATATCAGTTTTTGCAGCGCGCATATATTTATGAAGGGAAAAATCTTTATCATTCTAAACGACATAACTAATATCTTTTCACTCTCACAAAGAGGTGGGACCCACATTTATTTTTTTTTTCACTCTCTCTTCCTTTATTTATTTCTTTCTCTTTTTTAACGACACAACTTTACATCCTTTAAGATGACACACACTTTTCCCATTTCTGAATTGAAGGTTGCGTTGTTTTTGTTCATTAATAAAATATACATAGTGATGGATTCACTGGCAGTGGCTTCTTGACGAGAAACTTGACACTTAAGAAGAGCATATGTATGATATCTTAGGTTAATCAAATTTTAAAAATAAATTAAAATAAAAATATTTTAAACATATATATATTGAAAATTGAATTTTTTTTTTTGATTGCCTACCTTGAATGAATATGAGGATTTAATGTAAGATTATTAAAGCTACTTAGCCACTATCTTAGAACATTTGTTTCCAAGATTCTAGAAAAAATTAAAATGATTAAAATATGGATGTCTTTTTATTTATTCTTTTCATTTTAGAGAACATATATAGTAATTAAGAAGATAAAGATAATAAGTTTGGCAACTGGTGGACACATGCAGTGTCTGATCAAAGCTCTTTTTCGAGGCAGTCACCAACATATTCATTAAAAGGCAACGATAACCAAGATAATAAGGTCCCCGAGCGTGTTATATAGCCTGTCTCCTTCCCACCCTCCTTCTCTCTCTCTCTTTTTCTTTCTTTCATATTAAACCCTTCAAAGTTGAAGCCAAACACGGTTTAAGATTATTTCATATGCATGGAAACTACTTGCTTTTCCTCCCCCAATAGCTGGCTTGGCTGATCTAAATGAATCACAACAAGGACTTATCCGATCATTTTTCAATCCTCAGTGAGACATTTTTTTTTCATCTTGTAGTGTTTGTAGTGTGAATCTTGCTCTATTCTATTGGTCAGACGATTTTAAAATTATAGACAGGATTCTTTGAGGCAGGTACTATTTTGTTTCCTTAAAGTAAGAATCTCTTAGTTTTTTTATTTGTTTTCTTTTAACCTACTTAGTAGTTTATATAATGGTAGGTTCCTTACCAACCCATTCTTCGTTGGAAGCTTTAATTATTATTTGTCCTTTGTTGCGGCTCTAACCACAACTTTCTCGTCTCCATCCAAATTATGCTTCCCTCTATCCAGGTAATGCGCAAATTACTTTTTTTTTTCCTTTAAGAAAAATGATGCTTTTATTTTGTGCCAATTTTTTAATCTTAATTGCTTTTGGGAGTAATTGTTTTACATAGTTGGATGGTGACTTAGAGAACATTTAATTTAATTATAGTAAACATAATAACCTTTAACCGGTAAGGATAAACTTATATCGAATCTTGTATCAAATTTTAATCGTCATCGCCCGCTCCAAAGGCGGATCTAGGTAGTGGAGAAGGGGGCAAGTGCCCACCCTTAAATTATGATGTAGAAATACAAAAATACCCTTATCTTAAAATTCAAGTTTTTTCAATTTAATTTTGGAATAGGATATTTACCAATGTTATTACCAATCAATTTCATCGTTAGATCGATTATTTTGATTCAACGATTATATTTATTTTCATCTTTGTATGATTATGATTCTCCATATTTAATACTTTATATTTATCTTCACCTTTGTATGATTTTGATTTCCCATGTTTAATGCTTTTACATTAAATAAGGGGATTATAACCACACAAAGATGGAAATAAATATAACCGTTGGATCCACATAATCGATTTAATGGTGAAACTAATTAGTAGTAACCTAGTTGGTTGTTACGATATCTCACCCCTTCAATTTCGCTCATTCTATTTTATTTTCCCGTGAATTTTTTTTCTCCTCCACCTTCATTATCCAAACCTAACAGTATATATATAGCTCTATTCCAGACCCATCATTTGCATCTACATACTGATTAATCTCCTTTCAAACCTCAATCTTCGTTACTGGAAGTTAGAACATTTGTTTCTTCCTCCATCATTGGTCCAGTTAAGTCACAATCCGTCTAGATCTAGATTTAAACCAGTTCCAGTCGGTCGACAGCTGCTCGCAAGTTGCGTTCCAGACCAAACCTAGATCTATATGTACTTAAACTTATTGAGTGCTCACCCTTCGTTAATTTTCTGGATCCGCCATTGGCCGGCTCCCATGTCATCAGGTCATCAACTTCCTTGACCTTCCGGCACTAGGCAGGCAGGCTTCAACCCTCAACTATATCGTCCATATACGATCCATGCTAGATCTGACCAACTGTCCATCCTACCTCCTTTACGTTCTTGACAGACCATCTCTATCTCAGTAGAGTCTTTCAGTGGCATGTTTTGGTCCTCTTTCCCGAAAAAGAATCTAACAATTTTAATTTATTAGTGCAAATGAGATCTACAACTAAAATTGCGAGAATAATATACAGTGAGACAAGATAATATATACTAGGCCATCTTTAACCGTGCCCGAGCGTCAGAATTCATCCATAGGATGTATTAATTATTAGATCCCCAACTAATTAGTAAGCATGTTGTGGAGCCAATCAACTCTATTCTTGATGGAGACAAGAGAACCGAAACTGTCTCTGACTTTGATTTTTGATCATTCACTCTTGTAATGAAACACGCAGCCCACGGAAAAAACAAAAATTATGTGAAACCTGGCTCGCTTCCCGCATTAGATTGACCAATTGGTATATCACGGGTCTTGCATTTTAATTTATTTAGCAAGTAATTATTTAGAAAACGATGTTTTCTTTGAAAAATGGTGTTTTTTATTCCGATTGATAAATTTTCCGCCTCCATAAATCCATTGACCGTGTTATAATTATACTAAAGCGTCTGTCTATTATCATTCTTAACGACCAAAGTAGATAAATGCGCTCAGGTTGAGGATCATCAACTTAACTCAAACCTTTGCTCATTTCACAACAATTGTAATACTATTTACACATTTTCCTTGCAATCTCTGCATCACTTGGCCATTGTCTGTATTTATGTGTAACTAGTCCCACCAAATTTAATTTTGGTTAGACCAATTGAATTCAGTTGCAAACACTTGTTGGATAATTTGGGTGACTATCATTATTCAGATAACCTGACTAAGGCAGGCGCCGTCCCCAGCCAGGCATCATTATCCAATAATATATATTTAACTATAAGACTACTTTTTCTTTATTTTTTCTCAGTCCCACGTTTATGGCGCATATGCCTTTATTGTATACCTAATTAAGTCATCTCAAATTATCAAAGGCAATAATCAAAGTAATAATACATTCGCTTTTGCAACTTGGTAGGGGCACTCGTTCTGAGGACCAAAAAAAAAAAAAAAGTTCACGGGGTCCCCTCTTTTTAAAATAGAATTTTGTTGAAAATAATCACTAATCGATAAATCATCAGTTGTCGTTATGAATAGCGACAAGCTATTTCATGGAACAAACTCAAAAATGTCACTACCCTTCCACTATTTCATATACAAATCAATTTACACCCCAGAAGCTAGACACTAGCAAGCGGACCAGAGACACCAGATTGACTTAACTTGATTATTAAGACAACCACATAAAAGGACCTCCTTTAGAATTTCAGCTAGAACACTAAATACAGCCTTCCTGCTTGATAACTTAAAAAGAGTAATACATCCAAAATACTTAAAAGGTATCATTTATCTTCGGATCTTTTAGCCCACTTTAGTTTATTCTGCAGAATTCTTCAGTTATTTACCCGCAAACGTCTCATTTCAGCTTGGAAAGTTGGGCTGGAGACTAGCGTTCGATGGGCAAGAGTCTTTATATCTTCTCGTGAACAATCTCGCGAGATACGAACTAGCTCCCATAGTGCACCCCCACTAATCATGTCTCTTGCATTTACTTCTGGAACGCATCAACTAGAGCGTCTTAGGGACATGAACCAATCAAAATTTCGTATCTAGTTCACATATAGAATTCGCTTAGTACTTACCATGTTGTGCTAAGTGACACAGTGCAAGCTCAATATGACGCCTAACTGATGAGGCTTCGTTATTTGCATTTTGCACAATCCATGGAAGGGCACCATCCTCAATTAGGAAAGATCTTCCACTCTTTGTCCCTGTACAATATGGCAAAACTTTAATTCAGGCAATAATAGACGCTGCTGATCGAGCACAATATTGCAAACCAAAATATGCCGAGTGACATATATGAAAACTGATATATGGAAGTAATGCACGAAGAAATATGTGTGATTTCAAAGGCAAAAGTGTCATTCCAATGAACATAATAATGTTCATCACAACCAAAATATGTGACGTGGGGAGCTGCCTATACAAGTTACCTTGACTAGATGCTCTTGACTCGCATTTCGCAAAGTTTGCTATTCCACGAGCAACCTGTGCATGTACATCAGGATGTTTGCATCTGACCATTCCCAACAGTGCCTTGATACCACCTTCGCTCCTTAGTTTTATTTGTAGCTTATCTAGATTCAGGGACACCAAACTTTCAGTGACGGCAGGTTATTTTGTTTCAAGATAATAAATTTCGTACATGATGCCTAGACTAGAATTGCTCCCAGTCCACCACAGATCAATTTACTTTAATATAGCAAACACAGCCCCATGAGACCCCTCATTAAGCAACTGCTTGACATTTTCAACATAGGCCAAACATATATTTTTCCTTTACTCTTCAACATGAAATTTTTAGAGCGCTCACCAGGCACAACGAAGGCAAAAATACTATAGAAAACAAGCAGCTGAATTTAAAGGAAAAAAAAAAATAGATAAACTTAGCATCATGATCAAGATATCAAAAATTATGACACTGTAGAGAACCAATTCAACCCAAAAACTTAAGTTGTTAAGTGAGGTTACATTAATGATTTTATATATCTCTAACACACCCCCTCACAAGAGAACGGAGAACCCGTTGGGCTTGAAAGGTGGATGATGCATCAGACCCAGCCTACCTGTGTTAAGAAATTCCACAAAGAAAATGGGGGGCGGCGAGGATCGAACCCGGGACACTGAGGCTCTGATACCAAATTGAAAAGAAGATTTGTATATTATTGAATTATATGAAAAACAGTACAATAATTCTCTATTTAAAGAGACTAAAAAACCTAATGGGCTTTAATACCATGTAAAAAACCAATTCAACCCAAAAGTTTAAGTTGTTGGGTGAGGTTATATAATGATTTTATATATCTCTAGCAGACACCAAACACCTTAATAATACAACTTCACTTTTTGTGCATGATTCTATTTATTGAAATATATTTGTTTAACGGATGGCTTCATGATCCTTTTAAAATCAGGAATTTCAACCAACAAGAGGAAGGTTTTACCAGAAGTAACCAACAATAAAGTATGATTGTATATTGCAATAGCTAGAATAAACAAATGATTCTGTCTATACTTTCTTGTATTATTATAGATGGAAACAATCAGGAAAGCAGTTGGTTCAACAAATTTGTTGTCTCTGATTTCTATCCTACTATCCTACATTACACCTCACTAGAAGGATCTTCTATAAGCTATGAGTCTCTGAGATTGAATGCATTATCTACATTGCAGTAAAATCCATCTATAGTGCAGGCAATTAAAACAATTTCAAAAATAGAATAAGATCAGCAATTTACCATTGCCACAAAGATTAGCAATGGCTCCAGCAACCATTCGAAGGGTTTGAGGATCTTCAGCATTGGCTGCAGTCATTGACAGCAAACTAATGCCCCCTTGGGCCATAATGAGTTCTTGGTTGGTTTCTGTTAAGACACAGAATAAGGGTGCAGAGACCAGGGAAAAAGAAATCTATCTCAGTACTAAATATTTTTATTTCATGAAGTTACAAGGTGGAAAAGAAGGGCAAAGAAATGTTTACCATTCATTGCCAAGTTTGCAATAGCACCTGCTGCAACTCTATGTATGGTTTCATCTTGTGAGCTCTTAAGCAATGTAAGCAAGGATGTGAGTCCGCCTGCTTGTACAATCTTCCCCTGATTTGTTTCTGTAATATCAAGTTAGATATATGTTAGGGCTGACGGTTCTTATAACACTAAGTTCTATAAAGTAAACATAGTTTAGGAAATACTTTCCTTCTTTGAATCAGTGCATTTTATAAACCAAGCCAAATATATGACGTGTTATTGTTATTTGTTTTAACAAAGATTCAAATACTGAACTTCAAATTTCTCCACAGATTCATGGACTCCAAATCAAATTATTCACAGGTCATGCTAATTATATTTTCAGTTTTTTTTAAGGAATTTATTTCAACATAAGCAGGTAAAACAGCAACCTTCAGCAGCTAGATTTGCTACAACTTTCACAGCATGGACTCGCACATCAGCATCTTCTGATTCAAGCAATGACAAAATCTTCTGCAATCCCACTGTAAAAATACTTTTTTTATCAGGAAGAAATAATTTCAAAATAGACACAATAATATATTAATAAAATATATGTCAAGTTGTCAACACAAACAATATATTCTAATCACTACCTTGCTCAAAGAGCTTGGCTATTGAGGGCTTCTCTCCATTTCCTGAAGCTTGCTGCTGATGCTTAACTTGGGAAGTAAGAGAATCAAGACCACCCACTTCTTTTTCAAATCCATCTCTGTCAAGTTGGCTTCTTGTCTGTAGGATAAATGTCCAATAGATAACACTAAAAAGTATTCCAGCACATGATCATACATGAAGTTGCATGAGCAGTGCAAATAATGACCAGAAATGACAAAAGACAACACTGTTGGTTTGTTTTCATTTAAACAGTCTCAATACATTTCATTCACCAGTTGAAATCCCAAATCACCTCCAGAGATGAGAAAAGAAAAGCAATGGGGGAAAAACAGAAAAATTAATTAGAAGAGAAAATCAGGTAAACTATGCAAAAATAAGTTACACTCAAAGTCTGCAGTAAAACTTGTGCATTATCATCGTTAGTGTCTCCATTAGATAGATATCATAAGGACACAGACAGTGGACTCATGGATTATTTTCTTAAATGGGCCATAAACCAATGAATAGTATTTTAGACTGCAATAGCTTATTTAATTGCTGGATTTCAAACAAAAACAAAGGAAAGTCATTTCTTCCTCTTAAAATCAATTTAGTTTCCCGTTTAGGAAGTAAAGAATATAAAAACGATAGATATTTTGAATTTTTTTGAAAAAAGGGCTTTCAGAAAGAGATCATCCATTTCTTTGTGAATCAAAATGAATATGCATGGTAATAAATGCAAATTGAGTAATTAGTTCAATTCAAAAGTCTTTTTGGATCCACAACAGAAGAATGTCAGCATAATTTAAAAAAGAAAAAAAGAAAAAAGAGGCAAAGCAGTTAGAGTAGTTATGGAATTAGTTAGGTGGTTAAGACTCGAGAGTAGTTACAAAATTGGTTAGGTGGTTAGAGACTTAGAGTTGTAGGAGCAAGGACTTTAAATAATAGGAGAGGAGAAGAAGAGGATTTTGAATTGTTAGCATTTAGGAACTAAGAAGTAGCTCAGTTGCAAAAAGGGGAAACCCTTGGAAGGAGACTTCTCTCCTTTTTTATGCTTGTCATTCAATCTTCATCACAAAGCTGTTTTTTTTCTTCTCTATTTTCTATTTTCTCATCTCTCTCACTCTCTGAAATCTCAGACTTAGTTTCTAGGTTTGTAAGAGATTTCTATAACAGTTTTCTACAATGACAACCATGAGAGGGAAACAAAATATAATGCAAAAGTGGTCACCCTTCTATAAAAACATCTGCTAGATAAAAGCCATTTAACTATGGCATTTGCGCATTTTAGATGTAGCTTACCTCGTCAGTTTGAAGACTTAACTGCAACAACTGACTTTGTAATATTGCTATTTCTCCTTCAAGTTTCTCTTTCTGTTGTGCCTCATCTTCCAACATCTTATGAAGTTTTAAGATCTCCGACTTTCCAGATGCCTATCACAGTAAATAAATCCATGTAAAATTAATTCATATACCAAGAAGACAAGGAAAAGGACATGCAAGTGAAAAATATAAATATTGGAGGCACAAAACATACCTCTGACTTTTTCAGTTCAGCCACTTGAATCTTAAGATTATTTACTTCCCCTTCAGCCGCTTTTCTTAAAAGAGTCTCTTTCTGAAGCATTTTTTTCAAATCTGCCAATTCCTCAGCAGATACCTTGGGAATCCACGAAAAGACAATTTAAGTGAGCCATATACAACCATGCTCGATTGGGGAAAATTCCCAATCACTAAGCGGGTATCCTTTACTATTGGATATTGAGCCATCACATTGTTTTCAAATTCACAAATTTAAATTCAGTTTGGCTTCATTGGAATATTTAAGTCCTTAAGTCTATGAGAAAAAATAGCCCAAGCATAACTCAAGTGACAAATTCAGATAAAAAACTTGCAGGGAAAATTCATTAAATTAACAAGTTTGGCTACAAAAATCCTTATCCCTGAAATTACTTTAGATGAGATTTTCCCCACAAGTCCTATCTGTTCTTCTTTAAGGTTTCCAGAGGACTTGATCTACTACTCTGCTATTCTTAGCAATTTCACCTTTTGTAATTAGCTTAAGACAATATAGTATCATAAAAACTACTACCTCTCCACTCGATTTTATATAAGGGTCCTCATTCTTTCGTTGATTCATCACCAACTGCTCTTCAAGCTTCTTAATTGATTCCATGTAGTCTTTCTGATATTTTGATCTTTCTTTCTGAGAAAGCAAACTAAGTATCAGTACACATTCACTAGAAAATCATCAACATCAAATCAACAATGTATTTTGCTAACTGAACTTCATGAAGTTACTTAAGTCATGCTACATACCAAATCATCTTAACCTAGCATGCAATAAATGGACAATATGATCTTGAAGAATAGTTACATGTGATACTATGGATAAACTGTACCAGAAACTGTGATTCGACGGCGGTGTAAAAGATACTCTTTAATTCAAGTTGCAATACATATGGCATAGATATATAAAATTGATATAGAACCAACCTCCAATGAATCTTCATAGTTTCTTTCAGCCTCAGATATCCGATGTTGTGCTTCTGTGTCTAACCTTTCAATCTCATCCTCAAATGCCTTCTGCTGCCTTTCATGTTCCATAATGAGTTTATCTAATTCTACGTCCAGCCTCCTAGATAAGCTTTTGTAATCAAATTCTTCCTTCAACTTTACCATGTTTTCCACCTTCATAGCCTACAAAAGGCACAATGCACAAATATTCAGCATCTTAATAACGATTACAAGACACTCAGTCATATCTTACTATATGCAATATCCTCATGAAATAAATTGGCAACAACATGGGCTTAAAATTTAATTGCAGAACAGGAAGCCATAGCAAAAAGAACATAGGGCATTTCAGCTGCTACAAAAATATTACAAGTAGCGGGAAAAAAAAAAAGTTGGAACTCACTCTCTGTCCAAACATTATAGTACTGGCAGTCTCACCCCTGTGCCGTGGAGACGGTCCAATAGTAATGACCAGTGAAGTTCTTGCTGTACCTATTAAAACATTTAGATGTCGGAAAACATACACTGTACAGATTTGGTTCATCAAAATTAAAGATGCTTGACAGTTTTAACAAAATATGTATTTCATAATAATATCTCGAATCTAGAATGAAATAATTTATATATGAATTTTCCAACCCATGATTTCCCTCTAATGTCAATCTGTTGGTACCTGTCTTCTGTAACTATTTGGTAAATAAAGGAACAAAAGAAAACAGAGACAATGAAGAGATTTTATTGATGGCAACTGGGTTATACACCCCTTGGTGGCTACACTTCAGAATGGTTAATGCAGTAACAAGAAATTAAGGAGCTCTTCCCTTCAATGGACTGGCCAATTGGAGGAAAGAATGTCTAACCACCTCTACCCTACTGCTACTGAGTAAATGACATTCTCAGAGCACTACCCAACCCCTTCCCATACAAAATCCGCATACCTCTATCCTTCCTTGTAACTAACTTATATTCTCCTCTCCAATATCCTCCTCTCCATTCATTGCATGCCATGTGTCCTTTTCCATAACAGAATGTGGTTTGTCCCCTCCACCTTTCTTCCCCCTCCTTCTAGTGTAAACTTTGGTAAAAGGCTTAAGAGGTTTAAGAGGTCCAGGCCCATTAATACCCAACCCATCAATACCCCCTCCTTCAAAATTCACCTTGTCCTCAAGGTGAAAGTGAGGAAACTCAGCTTGAAAATCCAGCAGCTTCTCCCATGTAGAGTCACAAGGTGCCAGCTCCTCCCATTGAACTAAAACCTCCACTTGCCCATCCAATAAACGACGGGTTTGCAAAATTGCTGCTGGTTGCACCTGTAACTCCATCTCAGAAGTAAGACCACGAGGTAAGGCCAACACCACAGTAGAGGGATGGACTGCTCTTTTTAACTGGGACACATGAAAAACAGAATGAATCTTTGAATATGAAGGGAGTTCCAACCTGTAAGCTACTTGACCGATTTTTTCTATGATAACAAAAGGCCCATAAAATCTTGGGCTCAACTTTTGATTAATTCTTCTAGCCAAAGATTTTAATTTATAAGGTTGTAGCTTCAAATATACTCTATCGCCAACCACAAAATTCTCTTCTCTTCGCCCCTTATCCGCTTGTAACTTCATCCTCTGCTGTGCTTGACACAAATTCTGCTTTAACTCCACCAATATAGAATCCCGTGCCAACATCCACTTATCCAAAGCTGCCACTGCTGTGCTGCCTGGAGTAAAGGACATGATGGTGGGGGGATCCCTACCATAAACCGCCTTAAAGGGAGACATTTGGATGGACCTGTTATAAGTTGTATTGAACCAGAATTCAGCCCATGACAACCACTTGGCCCAACCCTTAGGATGTCCATTCACAAAGCAACGTAAATACGTTTCCAAGGTGCGGTTGACCACTTCAGTTTGGCCGTCGGTTTGGGGATGATAAGCAGAACTAAATTTTAGTTTAGTTCCTGTGAGTTTAAAGAGCTCACCCCAAAACTTGCTAACAAAGACTCTATCCCGATCCGATACAATGGATTTGGGGATCCCATGGAGTCGAATCACCTCTCTCATGAACACGGTGGCGACCGTGTGAGCATCGAAGGGGTGACGAAGTGTCATGAAATGAGCATATTTCGAGAGTCGATCCACCACCACCAATATGGTATCCATACCCTTGGACACGGGTAGACCCCCAATAAAATCCAAAGACACCTCTTCCCAAATTTGTTGAGGGATAGGTAGCGGTTGTAATAAGCCAGCGGGCTTTAAATGATCATACTTTTGCTGCTGACAAATTTCACAGGTCCTCACAAATTGGGAAACATCTTTGCGCATTCCTTTCCAAAAAAAAACACCAGCCACTCTCTTCCAAGTTCGGAGTTCCCCCGAATGCCCACCCCAAGGAGAAGAGTGAAACTCAGTAAGAATATCATTAATCCGAGGAGACGAACGAGGGATTACTAACCGGTTCTTGTACCACAAGCTGCCCTTGAGCACTTGATAACCCGGATGGGACTTAGCATCTTGCAAAACATCTGTAAAAATTCCCTTAGTGACCGGATCCACAAGGATCTCTTCGGACAGCCCCTGTAAGTCTGGGCTTGTGACCATAGTGAGTTCCTTGCAATCCATGACACGAGAGAGGGCATCCGCAGCAGTGTTCTCCCGGCCTGGTTTATAACGGATTTCGAAATCAAAGCCCATCAACTTAGCCACCCATTTCTGCTGTCCCTCTACCATGAGTCGCTGTTCTGTGAGATATTTGAGACTCCTATGATCCGTTGTAATCACAAAATGACGGCCCAACAGGTAATGGCGCCATTTATAAACGGCAAACACGATTGCCTTTAGTTCTCTTTCATAGACTGATAGCAACTTATCCTTCTCAGAAAAAGCCTTACTCAAAAAAGCAATTGGGCGGCCCTCCTGCATTAGAACAGCCCCCATACCTACTCCCGAGGCATCTGTCTCCACAAAGAAGGTCTCATCGAACTTAGGCAACGCTAAGGTGGGTAGTAGCAACATTTCACTCTTGAGAGTGTCAAAGGACTGTTGGGCATCCCCATTCCACTGAAAACTGTCCTTTTTGAGCAACTGAGTGAGAGGCTTTGCCACTTGCCCATATTGTCGGACGAATCGCCTGTAATAACCTGTCAAGCCTAAGAATCCACGAAGGCCCTTCACCGTCGAAGGGATTGGCCATTTCTGCACGGCTTCTAACTTGTGGGGATCAGCCTTAACTCCTTCATGTGAGATGAGATGGCCTAAATACTCCAATTCCTTTGCTACGAATGTACACTTTTTTTTATTAGCAGAGAAATGATTCTGCCTTAGAATGCCCAACACCACCTTTAAATGTTCCCCATGCTGTTCCATATTGGTGCTGTACACCAAAATGTCATCGAAGAACACTAGAACGAATTTTCTTAGATGCGGTTTGAAGACGGTATTCATCAAGGATTGAAAGGTTGAAGGGGCATTCCTCAAGCCGAATGGCATGACCAGGTACTCATAATGACCTTCATGCGTCCGAAATGCTGTCTTCTCAATGTCTTTCACCCTCATTCTAATCTGATTATAACCTGATTTGAGGTCTAACTTGGAGAAAACCTCTGCCCCATGCAATTCATCAAGCAATTCATCAATAACTGGTAAAGGAAATTTGTCAGGAATTGTTACCTTATTCAGGGCCCGGTAATCCACACAAAATCGCCAGCTCCCATCTTTTTTCCTCACCAAGATCAAAGGACTTGAGTATGGGCTGCTACTGGGTCGGATCATTCCTACCTCAGACATCTCCCTGACAAACTTTTCGATTTCCTCTTTCTGATAGTAAGGATATCGATAGGGACGGATATTAGGGATATCTGCCCCCTGCTTCAAGAGAATCTTATGGTCACACTCCCTCGAAGGAGGCAGCTCAGAAGGAGGTAAGAAAACGTCCTCATATTGGTTGAGTAACTCGTTGATCTGTGAATCAACTGTCGGATTAGCTTCCATTCCCATGGCAGAATAACCCAACTCAATGTAGTACCCTTCCGTACCTTTTCTCCATGAGCGATTCAAGCTGCGATAGGAGACCTGACTGTATGATAACTCCGGATCCCCTTGCAAAGTAACCATGCCTCCCTCCCAAGGAATTCGAAGCTCCAGCTTCCGAAAATTCGCTTGAATATCACCCAAGCTTTCCAACCATGAAAATCCCAGCACCAGATCCACTCCCTTGAGTCCAAAGATGTAGAAATCTTGGACTATGGACACATTTGGCAACACCAGAGTTACCCCTTGACACCACCCCTTACCTTGGACTCGGTGACCGTCTCCAACTTCTACAGTGAAAGTCTTCGACTGAAGGGACGGTGCACCCACTCTCTTCACCACGTGCTCTCCAATAAAGTTGTGAGAAGCTCCCGTGTCTACCAACACCATCACTTGCTGACCTAGGATCGACCCCCATAGCTTCAGAGATCGGTTGGAAGTGATTCCTACCATGCTCTGTATGCTCAGTTGCAGGGTTTCCTTCGGTTCTTCTCCCTCTCCTTCTGGTTCCTTCTCTTCCTCTTCCTCAGCCTCCCCGTCATCGCACGCCAACATCACCCTCAGTTGTGGGTTTGGACACACGTGTCCAGGACCGAACGGTCCGCTACATCGAAAGCATAAATTTCGCCTCCGGTGCTCCGCTTCGTCCTCCGGTGACAACCGTCGGAAGTTGCTTCGCCGACGACCGTCCGTCGCGCTCGCCATAGCCCCACCTCCCTCCGTCGTCGTTCCTCCCACGCGATTAGGGCTCACTACTGAGTTACTGGCTGCGGACGAATTTGTCCCCCTCCCACTAATAGGGTTTTGGGTGATTTGGGCCGATATCACAGGCCCATTTTGCCCCCATCTCCCCTTCCCACCTTTATTTCCCAACGCGGGCCGTCCATAAGTGTGGCTTGGGTTTGGCCCACTTCCCACGCGGCCCAGGTTCCCTTCCCCTCTTCTCAACACGTCTTCCCGTTCCTCTACCCTTTGAGCCAGAATCATCATCTCTCCAAGATCACGAGGAGAGTGCAGACGAACCTCCGCGCGAATTTCAGGTTTCAGACCCGTCAGGAAGGCTGCTTGCATGAGTTCTTCATCAGCTTGCCCCAACGGAGCAGATAACACCTCGAACTGTTTCCTGAATTCCGCAACTGTCCCTCCCTGTTTCCACTCCATTAAAGCTTCATAGGGGTTGCCTGAGGGGGATGCATGGAATCGTTGCAGAACGGCCGTGCGGAATATCATCCATTCCGCCAACGGATTCCGCGGTTCCCACCATTGGAACCAGCTTAGGGCCTCTCCTTCCAAGCAAATCGATGCCGTCTCCAGTTGTTCTTCCGGCGGAATCCGGTTAACCCGGAAATACCTTTCTGCCCTAAAGATCCACCCGTACGGATCCTCTCCCGTGAAGTAAGGGACCTCGACCCTCTTCATCCTTTCTTCGTTCCTCAACATTCGAGGACAAGGCTCAGCGTTTCCTCCCTGGCCTCCAATACCATCATCACCGGTCCCTCCGTTCCTTCCTGCTCGTACTAGTTCTTGGAGCGTTCGCATCATCTCAATCACGTTCGCATCAATCCGACGGATTCCCTCCTCTGTTCCTCCTACCCTCATCTCCAGATTTTCCATTCGATGATCCATGTTTCGAGTATACACCATTCAAGGAGGAATTTCCCAGAAAAGTGCTTTGATACCAATTGTTGGTACCTGTCTTCTGTAACTATTTGGTAAATAAAGGAACAAAAGAAAACAGAGACAATGAAGAGATTTTATTGATGGCAACTGGGTTATACACCCCTTGGTGGCTACACTTCAGAATGGTTAATGCATTAACAAGAAATTAAAGAGCTCTTCCCTTCAATGGACTGGCCAATTGGAGGAAAGAATGTCTAACCACCTCTACCCTACTGCTACTGAGTAAATATCATTCTCAGAGCACTACCCAACCCCTTCCCATACAAAATCCACATACCTCTATCCTTCCTTGTAACTAACTTATACTCTCCTCTCCAATATCCTCCTCTCCATTCATTGCATGCCATGTGTCCTTTTTCATAACAGAATGTGGTTTGTCCCCTCCACCTTTCTTCTCCCTCCTTCTAGTGTAAACTTTGGTAAAAGGCTTAAGAGGTTTAAGAGGCCCAGGCCCATTAATACCCAACCCATCACAATCATATTTCAAGAAAAGGTGACTTAAGAGGCATTCAACACAACCTTGATAAAGATTTGTCCACGAAGTATATACAAGTTTGAACAATGGTCAGCAATTTATTCTTAAACGTCAGAATACTACTCCCAATGTGTCCTAAGCTTCACCACTTGTTTTATATGTACAGATTGAATGTGTCTCATGGTAATTCTTTAATTATTGAGCCAATTTTTTATTCCCGCATGCAGAAACATGTGACTGACACAGGTTTCCAGCTCATTATACCTATCAGAGTCCACTACATAACATGCATAATTGGAAATCTGGTGCTGTATTGTCAAAATGCTAAGCTCAAACCAAAACAAAAGAAGGATCAAAGAGAAAATATCAATTCTTATAATCACTGAATCTTACCTCCAAATGAATCACGTAATAGTCTAGTAAGCTTTGAGTCACGAAATGGCACATGCGCACTATTCTCTGCAAGTGCATTAATGCATTTCCCCAATGCACTCAAGGACAGATTGATAGATTTGGCTTCCTCTAACGTATGTCCTTCACTTCCTATTAAGTAACAAATAATGATACAACTTCAATAAGTAGCACGGATGTTGTACCAAGCAAAACAACCTTAATTGCCGGAGTAATAGGACTGTGGCAACATGATGATCTTATCAGCCTCAATTCTTAAATAAGCCATACAAGTTTTATTTTGACAAGAATCCAAATTTGGTCGTCAAGCATCTCATTGCAACTGATAATCTTCTGTCATTTTATGACAATAAAACTAGAAAATAGTGGAGACAGAAACTGTATATCTTTCCATCTCGGGTAACTAACATTTGCCCTTGAGCATGGAAGACTTAACTATATTAGCCAAGCAATTAGAAAGATTTTGCATTGCTTCAAAGCATTTGTATATCAACATTTATAAAATATTAAGTAACAAAAAAGATGGGAGAGAAATATGGATTGTTTCCTCTAAGCAAAGCCTCTGATAATATAATTAAAGCCACTACAAACAGATCAATATGGAAATCCACCTTATCAAATCTACTAACCTGACTTATCAATTCTCTCTGAACCAGCAAGATCTACAACAACCAATTTGCCTTTCCGAACAACAGGTGGCTTTAATAATTTCACCATGTGTGGATGATTGCCGTTTTCACTTGAAAGAGAAGCATCTCTTCCCTTGATGGATCTCTTTACATGCACCTGTTGTATCAGAGGTATAATCAATCCTCCAACAAGATTAAAAATGGAAATATTGAACAGTGAACAATAACTCCTAAAAACACAAGAACATGAGAGCCATAAGAAATTGAATTCATTTACCATCAGAATGGCATGGCTTCGAGAAGATTCTGTATTCAGTTTTGTATTCGCAGCAAACCGGTGAGCCTCTCCTAATCTTAGTAGTTCCACAAAACTCTGCTGGTCCCTAATCTCAACTAGGCTTGCTCCAGGTAGTGAAACATCACCAGTTTTGGGATCTTCTACAATGGTTATGTTATCATTGGTGGGGTCAAGAAGATCTTGTATAGTCTCCATATAAAGCTAAATATGGACATTAAGAAACATCATATTAACATATGGAATCTGAATAGTAAAACAAGACTTAATGAAGCAATTAGCATTGCGGAGGGATAGATTTGTTATTTCCTATATTCTAGATGGTCCATTTTAGTTCTTTTTTCCTATATTTATTTTTTAATTGTTTTTGCTCTCTTATTTATTTTTCTTTTTTCTCAATCTTGCTTTTTATTTTGATTCATCAGTTGCTAACCCCAACTAGTTTGGGACAAAGGTGATGTTAACATTGATATGTACTCACAGGCAATGAAACTAAATTAGAAATACAGACCAAAATCTGTTTAATTGCTATGTACCTGCAAATAAGAGACTGAGACTGAATCAGTTTCTAAAGAAACATCTGCAAAAATATCCTCCATAGCTCGCACCATTATTCCACGTGCAGCTGTGTCTTCCTCCCCAAGTCGTCCAAGAGTATAAGTTTTACCAGTACCAGTCTGCCCATAAGCCATAATTGTCCCATTGTAGCCATCCAGTACACTCTGCAGAAGGTCAAAGTAAGGCATGTAATAAAAAAAAGTTCCACAAAGAGCATGGTTGCCCAAATTCACATTTGTTTTAGTATGAATAGTCTTCCACACTTCCATGGTATGAGAACATGCACCAAAATAAATGTAAAGATTTCTGGGTTGATTCTTGAGAAAATCAATAATGATGAACTCCAGAAAGTAGGGAAATTCCAAGCAAAAGTCACCCAGTTAACCCACCTCACTTTACCAAAACTAGTTTCTAAAAGCTGAACGTGAAACCATATTTGATCATGTTATAAAAATGCATTTAAATTTCTACCAGATATCCTGAAACTACTTGTTCATGCACCCTCACATATAAAAAAAACCCGATTATCAAATGATTACAGAGTTTGAAAGCAAACGACTGGATGATGAATACCAACCTCCACCACAGGTCTGGCCACAACTTCATAAACACGTTTTTGTGATGCAAATTCAGTGAGCACCTCATCAAATTCATAAGTATCTGCATCCCAATTGTTCTTCCGAAGTTTTAACCTTTTGAGCTACAATAGAGGTAGATAGTTAAGATTAACTGCCAAACAACCGCATAAAAGATACCAGCAGGAAGCCATGGAGTTGATTTAGTATATACCTCTGGTTGTAGTTCCACACAGTCAGCAAAATCAGCATCTGCCACTGATTCCTCTGCATTTCGGGGCCGCAATCTAACAGCTACTCTAACTCTTCCAGGAACTTAACCCAAACATAAGCATGTTCGCTTTAGGACCAAACCGAGAGCATTACTTTAAATTAAGCTTCAATAAATACTCTCACCTCTTTTTTTACAAATATATTTGTTTATTTACTGGTTTTTCTTACCAAAATTCACGGATCCTGAAAGGTTTTTCCTCCACAAGCAGAAATGCATTCATTCATATAATCACGGAATTAAGGCGCAAATGACAAATTATTAATCATCAAACAGAAAATGTATACTAATAATCAGATAGCAGATGCAAAAGCCAAAAAAAGGGGGAAACAAGGAAACGAAGATCTCAACGAAAGGAGAATGCAAGAAGTTACCAGCAGCGGCGGTGCCGGTGCTATTCCGGCGTTGGTTAGGTTTGGACTTGAGATGTGGCTTCAGAGAGAGAGTCCTCTGAGTGTGACTATCCACCTTGTCCTTGAGATTGAGAGAGCTTCTGTTACTGTGACTACCATTTCTGTAACTGCTACCACCACCTTGATAGGTGGCCATTCTTCAAATTTCAACACGAGAGGAAGGGTTTGTTCATTAAAATACACAAATGAATTCAATAAGCAGTTGCACTGCGCTTCTTCAATCGTGTGAGATGTGACTCACATAAATTCCGCTTCCACAGAGTAGTGCGTGTTTTTGACTTTGATTTTCTTTGCTGATACTGAACTAAGTTTGCGATGATGGTCCATACTTACTTGGTCCCTATCCTTTTTCTTTTCATTTCCAATTCTTTTAACTCATTTGTTTAATTACAAAAACACCCTTGCTTATTTCAAATTAAAGCTCCTTAACCATGGGCAGGATCGGGATGTACGTGCTTTTTTCTTCGCTGAGTCAAAAGAGGAGTTGTCACCTCACACCCGAAATGAATCGTAGGCCGGCAGCATTCAATTTCATTCAACTCCCCCAACCGCTCAAGCCACTTTCTAATCATGGATTACTTCTCATTTCCTTTTCTTATTGGTATGTATATAACTTAATGAATTGTCCAAGCTTTTATCTTTATTTAAACGGGATAGGATATATACACCCATTTATTAAAAATAACACCCAGATTTCTAAAATTAGATCGTTTATGTTGATCCAACGGTTATATTTATTTCTACTTTTATATGATCATGATTTCCCAAATTTAAAGTGAAAGCATTAAATATGGGAAATCATAACCATACAAAGGTAGAAATAAATATAAAATATTAAATTTGAAAATCATGACCATACAAAGATGAAAATAAATATAACCGTTGGATCAACATAAGCGATCTAATGGTGAGATTGACTGGGTGTCACATGAGTGTAACATAACTTGGGTGTCAGAATATCCCATCCCTATTTAAACATTTAAAAAAAATTATACGTAAGATTTATTAATGTTCTGCAATTGTTTGTATTAGCTTTAAGTTTGATATACTAACGTTTCTTTTAGATAAGAAAACGAAAATTACTATAAATTAGATTTATTAAAGAATAAAGGTCAACCGTAGCGGTCTGGGTGTTTTTTATTTTTTTCGTAAGAATACTTTATTACTAAGTTAACTGTCTTTTGTGCCGTTTCCCAATTACGTTTTTGTCCATTTGGTATGCTAACTAGCAAACACGTTACTCGCCAACTGGTCAAGAGGAGTCCTTACGAGTTACTAATGTCACACACAAGTATATTTTTGTTACTACTGTAATATGTACTACTTTATTAAAAGTAGAAAAAATGTGATGATTTAAGAAAAAATAACAATACAAAAAAGATAAAATGATAAAAAATATATTATTATTTCTAAATTAAATAAATGATGCACCGAATGTTTAGTATTATAGTAGTACCGAAAATATTTGCGTCACACGCGTCCAAAATCGGATCACATTCAAGTTTCCAAAAAATAAATATCACCTCAGCGTTCAAAGTAAGGAATTCACAAAATCAATGTTGGTTCAGTTCAGGTCCACATGATCTTTGGATCAATGTTATACACACATGTTTTTTCCAACAAAAATAAATACTCGTCCTACTTTTATCATAAATCACTCTACATATATTATTATACAAATTACATAAATTTATTTTTTATAAGCTTTTAAAAGTGCTTACATCACAAAGTGTAGCTTAATAGGCAGACTTTGTATGTCCTATGAAAGTATCTTATGACTAAACTTAAACCGATATTAAAATAAAAATTAGTCATTAACTCAAATAAATAAAAATTTATAATACTATATATATATATATATATATATATATATATATATATATATATATATATGAGTTCTTTTTTGTTATGTTGCAGGAAATTGAAGTTCTCTTGCAAACTATGTATTTTGCGAAATACATAATTATAATACAAGAAAAAAATAACTTTTAATATTATAATTATATATTCTCCGGAGTACATAATTATAAGGGATCAACATCATCAACATCAACATCACCTTTATCCCATATTAATTAAGTCAGTGGTAGATGAACCCACATGAAAGATATAAAATGGTTGATAATAAAAAATAAAATAAAAAAAGGTGTGATTAGGTGTGACTCCCATTTTCGAAAAAAGGTGTTCACTAACATCAAATCGTAGGCTAGTGCAACATTCAAGATATCTTCTCGAGTCTCGATTCTCGTCCCATAACCAAAACCTCCATGGATTCTATCAAAATCTCCATTGTTTTTACCAACATGACCAGTTAGATCTCTTCCTAAAAAAATCTTCTCCTCTCGAGGTAATCCCCTCAAAACCTCCTCCAAGTCTTCTCAAAATTGGCTTTTATCATTTGGTTGCAATCCAATTTGGGGTGCATACACACTGAGGATATTCAGGATTAAATCACCCACAACAAATTTAACCAAATAATCATGTCGCCTTTCCTTTTGACGTCCATAACTTTATCTCTGAAACTTTTATCGATCATAATTTCAACACCATTTCGACTCTTGTTAGTACTTGTGTACCATAACTTGAAACCAGTTCCATCCACTTCCTTGGCCTTTTCTCCAGCCCACTTAGTTTCTTGCAAACAAATAATATTCACTTTCCTTCTAGTAAAAATATCTGCCAACTCCCTCAATTTACCCGTTAAGGTTCCTATGTTCCAGCTGCCCAATCTCATCCTTAACCCCTGGGTTGTGCTTGCCCGCCACGCTCGCCCATCTGTGTGTTGGGACCCTGACATACTTCTCACCAAATTCGGGTGAAGACTTGTCACCTTGCCCTTGGGCATGGACCCTAACCCACTTTTCACTACACCCCGGGCCCGATGGAGCGCCTTGCCTTGTGGCAAGGTCCCTAGCCCATTTTTCACTACACCTGGGGCCCGATGCAATGCGTCGCTATGAAGGGTACACCCCAACGAAAAATCATATAGGTTCATCACATAAAAACATAGTTGTTTTTTACGGCCGGTTCGCAACACCTGACGCCAACCCTCCTCCTTTATCCTGGCTTAGGACAGACCATATGGAAAAATAACAATATTATAATTATATACCCCTCGGAGTACATAGTTTGCGAGAAAATTTTAAATTCCTGCAATATGAGAGCCTATTATCCATATATATATATATATATATGTGTGTGTGTGTTTTTTTCTATATGTAGAGGATTTTTAATTAAAGAAAATGATTAACTTATGTTTAGAAGTATGATCATGAAACAATTTAATATAGTTTAAAATATCAACAACTTTAATGTTTAAAAGAGGTAGAGTAACAAATTGTGAAAAAATCGTGAGTGATATTAAAGTCACCATAACTTATAGTTATCCAGTTTCTAAACAAAAATGTTTCAAAAACTCTTTTGGATAGCATATTGAAATTTTGTGAATAGTTGGATATTTTATTTTACTATATTTAAAAAGAGAAGACAAATTGTCATTCTCAAATGACTATAACAGGCTACATCTTTCTTTAACTTTTTCCTTTGAATATTGTTCATATATAAATTTTTTTCCAGTCTTTATTTAGTTTTTAAATTAAAAATAGAAAACTGTAATATCATTATATAATTAAATTAATTTTCTCTTTGGCGAAAGAGGTTCATCAAGACTTTGTGTGAAAAAAGTAGGTTCATACGTGCATTTTTAATGCTTGCCTTTACTATTTAGAAATATAAATAGTCAATTGTTATTACTCCAGCATAGCTAAATGTTTATATACTGAAACTATTTTTACTAATAATAAAAACAAATTAACAGATTATAGGTTGATTTGAGTCCTATTTTAAATTTTGAAGCGGGTGATGAACTGATGATTGCAAATGCGCCACCATGTCCATTTGTATAAAAGTTTAGTTTATTTGCCATCCTCATTGCATTGCGGATTCCAAGTTTAGTGAGTAGTGATTAATTACAAAATATAATTCACATTAAATTATTCTTAGTCACACTTATTTTCAAAAGCTAAAATGAAATCAAGATTGGCTGGCCAGTGGCCAAACATAATAATCCTTGAAAAAAAAATTAATTTTAGAATTTACTCTAAATTTCTAAAATTACTTTTGAAGTGGTATCCAAACAACCATGCTAGGAAATGGTGTTGTATTTAGGAGCAAATATGTAAGGGTTTGACAAATTCTTAAAAGAGTGCCACCGAGAGGGAATAAGGGACTGCAGACTTTGGAGTTGTCACAAAAAAGAGTAACAAGTGAATAAAGATGGAGCCCCCATAAATCTAATAATCTATATGCATGCAGAGATTCAAATTGAATAAACTGTGGAGGGAAGAAGCATTAACTTCCACTGAAATTTAAAAATATAATATGTAACTTTTTAACATACTTTTTTGATCAATTGGGCCAACGTTGAGTTCTGCAGCGGTCATTATGTTTTCGAGTAATGTTGGAAACTGTGTGGTAAGAGGTTACAAGAAGACTTTGATTAGGACTTTCCATTATTTTCAGCCAAATAATGAGTGAAATCTCATTACAAGTCAATTATGTTAAGGACTCTTTATTAATATAAATCTAATCATTTTTTTAATGTTGAATATCTCTATTCAAATATGGGGAAAGAAAACAATCATGAACTTATTTGTTAACGCTCCTTCAAAAAAGGAAGTGCTCTGAAGTTTCAAATTTTAAGTTTTTTACATTTTGAATAGGAGAGGATCATTGGACAAAGGTGTAAAATGAAAAAGTTCCTTCATCATTTGTTTTCTTTGATCTAACACTTATAATTTATTAGGTTATATTTATAATTAATTTTAATTCTTAATAAATTATAATGACCAAGTTGACAAAAATCAACTGTTAAAATTTGATATCAAACTTTTTAATTTGACACTATCAAAGGATCCTTCTCCTTTCAAATATCTTGAATATTTAAAAATAAAACAATTGGAAATTCAAAATTTTCATACCTACTTGGTTCTCTATATTGTGGTATTATCATATTAATTTTTTAAAAGGTTTTTGCATTTGAATTAGTCTATCTATCCAAAAATCAATGTGTTATTCTAATAGTTCTCCAAAGATTTTGTCATTAAATTAGTTTTTCAAAGATTTAAAATATCATCATGTTTGTTCTTAGGAGAAGGTTATATTTACAAACTTTTTGTTTACGAATTTTTTGTTTACAAACTCTTACAAACTACACTAAGTATGACCGGACATATTTAATTAAGAGTGTATGATCGGTCATACTTAATGTAATTTGTAAAAAAAAGTTTGTAAACGGATCATTCCCCTTATTTTTATAGCAAACTAAAATAATCATACAAAATGACATATTTAGTAAATGGGAAAAATGTTTATCATTTTAAATGACACAACTTATATCCTTTCACTCTCACAAAGAGGTGGGACCCACACCTTTATTTTTTTTTGTCAACTCTCTCTCCTCCTTTATCTATCTCTTTCTCTCTCTTAAAATGAAATAATTTTACATCCTTTAAAATGACACACTTTACCCTTAATAAATATAGTGTATCTTTGAAAATTTAATTTAATGACGACAAATTTTGAAAGGTTAATATAATAACACATAATTCTTTAAGTCTAATCTGATCACAAGAATATTTGAAGGATTAATATTGTAATGTTCGGCAGCTTGCAAGATCAGTAATTTTTGCCATAAATCAACATGAGACTTTTCAGCGTGTTTTGTCCTCACTCATACATTTTGTGGAAAAATTTCTCAGGAAATCACTCATCCCATAATTGCTCTAAGTTAAACACGCTTAACTATTAAGTTCTTCCATTTCGGGCTACTGAAAAGTATATGCATCTTGTTAGTATAGGTAGTACCAATAAATTCTTATAAATTATCCTTAACTATACAGTCTCATACCCGCACAGTTTTTGGAATTCCTCTTTTTTGGGTGTTAATTTGATTCATTCATATATCCCCAGCTGCAAGATTTGGCATGAGCCACCATATTATTCCGCCTGGTTCGTCCTTGAACCACACTGTACTGGGAGAAAGGCTCTGCTCTGATATTACTTGTAACTCCCGACCGCTTGCAAGATCAATGAGTCTCCCTAGAAACCAACATGAGACTTTTCAGGGTGATTTGTCCTCACTCTCAGACTCTATGGAAACCTTCTCATGTTGTCACTCATCTTATAATTGCTCCAAGTTAAGCACGCTTAACTATTGATTTTTTTCATTTCAGACTACCGAAAAGTTTATGTATATTATTAGTATAGATAGTACCAATTAATTCTTATAAACCATCATCAACTATACAGTCTCATACCTGCAAAGTTTCTGGAATCTCTCTCTTTCGAGTGTTGATTCGATTCACGAATGTACATACCCTCGGGCTGCAAGATTTAGCATTAACCGCTCATTATCCGTGCCTCTTTTGCACCGGCGATAACTCGTTACCTTGCTGGCCGTTAGGATGTTACAAATATATTGATATCTAGTGTAAATGGGTTGGACATCCAAAGACTCTGATACAAATAAGCGAAGTTATATAAAATATATTTAGTCTAACCTAATCTATTCTAGTGTATATAGGTCAATTAGTGTAGTGTAGGCTAACTTGTTGATTTGACCTCATCTTTATTTAAAAAATAAAAAGTCTAACATAGACCTTTTAACTTGTTTAAGTCTATCAAATCTTTAATACCCTATCAAGAATTTATATATATATATATATATATATATATATTATATTTTCTATTAATTAAAATTAATAATCTTTTATTTTATTTTAATTAAAATATATAAACTAGTTTGTAGGTTAAGTCTTGTAAAAGTATGCTTATGGCCTATTTTCTAAAGAAGCATTAAGCCTGAACATATTCTATAATCTATATTACGAAATATATTAAATTTGGCTTAATTAACCTGGTATAGGTATGATTGTAGGCCCCGATGCCTCACATATTTATACCCCTAATAATACCCTAATCTTTGAGAAACAAATAAAGGGGAGGTTATATATACTATTTTTTTTCCTTACTACTTCTTAGTGTCAATCTTGTTATCATTGAACTAAAATCAAATCAATGGTTCTCCCTTAATGTTACTTAATTGTTGATTTGATTTTTATTTAATAATAACAAAGTTGGTAGTAAGTGATAGTACAAAATAAAAAATAATAGTAAATATAACTTATCTGGATAAATGTGTCTGTATTTTGTTAAAGTACCATTGAAAATTTATTGCATATTAATTATAATTAATGAATTATCAAACATTAATTATAAAATTAACAATAAAAAACTACTTAACAACAACCCTTTTTTAAATTTTAATGTGGTAGCCTTATGGGTATTTTAGTAAGTTAGCAAC
Organism: Gastrolobium villosum; assembly: GCA_032173675.1. Classification (NCBI taxonomy): domain Eukaryota; kingdom Viridiplantae; phylum Streptophyta; class Magnoliopsida; order Fabales; family Fabaceae; genus Gastrolobium; species Gastrolobium villosum. Next base: position 126,035 of record JAVKPL010015748.1, read on the forward strand.
TCCAATACAAAATACAATTTTAATGATAAATTTATTTCTGTCCTTGTGTATCCAAATAACGACCAATATAATTAAGTAAAAATAGGCATAACTAGGGGTTTTAAACGAACCAGGGGTCTTTGGCTCGGCTCATGAATGGTTGAACTTACATGTCTAAAATCAGTTGTTGGTATCAGGCTTGAACTTGTATAAAAGTTCGTTTAATTAAAAGGCCTCAAGCTCTAATTCAAAAGTTCGGCCTTAGAGCCTCCTAGGCTGGCCTAATATATTATTTTTTATACTACTTATAATAGTCATCTCTTTCTCCTCAATCCATTTCACCTCATTTATTGGTTAAACAGACTTTTAAAGTGATTTTGTTCTATATTATGCTATTTGGATACATTGAATTTTTGAATATTTATGGAATTACTAGTGTTGTTGATTGTATATATACTATGTTTGGATAAATTTTTTTGTCTTGCTTTTTTTTTTGGTGAAAGTTGTTTTATTTTTTAAAACAGGCTAAACCAGGCTTTTTATTTTTTGTTAATAAATCAGACCACATGCCGATAATTATATTTATAACAGGTAACAGGCTTGGTCAGACTTAAGGGTGAAAATGGGCTGGGTTAGACCAAGCTTTGTCCCGAAAAGCCCAAGCCTACGCAAAAAAATTTCAATTTGGCCTGTCCCAAGCCTAGTACGAGTCTAATTGTTGGCCTGACTTGGCCCGTTTATAAAAAAATCAATTGGCCTGGCCTAGCCCGTTGGCCTGTTAATTTTTACCTTCCAAGCAGAACCATGAATCAACTTTGCAAAATACTCAAATTCTGTTGTTAAATCAAAAATCATAATTTCAACGTCCAAATATAATAATGAATTATAAGAAAACTCATACAATCTGCATTTACTTCACTTCAAAAGCAAAATGCTCAAACTAAATAACATATATTTCATCATATCCAACAAACAAATCCATACTATGTAAATTAAAATAACTACACGAATTCAGGAAACACATCATGATGCTTGTAGTAAGTATAACATCTCCCAAAAATCTTTTAATATATTCATATACACAATCTAACATGCTAAAATGTTGATTTCTCCTACATAACAAATAAAGTCAAATTTCTATTAAAATATAATCAAATATGATTAAGTTATAAATAATCGCAATTGATTAAATTTATATCTTTTCTTTTTTCTTCAAGGCATACTTATTTTATTTTATTTATTTAAAATAATTAGTATAAGAAAGGCCAGCCTGTAGGCTTATAGGCCAGGCTCTGTGAAAGTGGGCATACGGCTTTTTTACTAAACAAGCTTTTTTCAAGGTCCAAGCCCAGCCTATTTTACGAAATATACTAGGTCAAGACCGGTCTGACATAGGCCGAGCCGTAGGCCCTGTAGGCCGGGCCGACCCACTTTCACCCCTAGGACTCTGACTACATATTTAAACATAAGTTTACCCTTCTAAAATGAAAGCTCGGCTCGGCCCATTAATACCCGCCATAACTGTCAACGTCCAAATTATTTGAACATATTGATCTCACATAAGTTGCATTATAAAATAACGTATATATCCACAACCTCGTAAAATCCCCTACTCGGGCTAAATGAATTGTTACCCTGTAATCTGTATGAAGTCAGGCCTGTAAGAAAGTGAAAATTTTGCTGTTACGAAGATAGAAAGAATAAATGAATACATACGAAAAGATGGTGATATGCATTTTGGCAGTTGTGGGAGGTTGCATCAGGTTCTCACCTTAGCGAAGGATAATTATGATTCAACATACAAGCAAGTAATAATATTTTAGTACTTATCATGTCCATTAATAATATGGGGCTAAGCTAGGGCCCTCTTACTGGACGAGGTTGCTCAACATAAATTTGAAGTTAACAATGAAAGAAACCAAATAGAAATATATTGCTTTAACACGCTAATTAATGATGGGTGATGACAAGTGCTAGCTAATCTTAGAGACTTAGACCATATATATATAATTTAACAAATGATCTAAAGCCCTTCCCAAATTCTTATTCTTGTCCTCCAAATTTATAGATTATGTATTGTCTCTTGAGGACACCCATATAATGTCTTTATTTTTTTTCACATATAAAGATTATAGAATATCTGGTCTGAACAAAACTATACCAAGGACATAGCCACTATCTAGCACTGATACTGACACGGGACACATGACACGATACGACACGACACTCCGACACGTTAATTCTAAAAAATGTTAGATTTCGACACGTTAGGACACGTTTTGATATTAAATAATCATTACTAGAAAAAAAACTTGTATAGTGACAAAATTGTTATGGAAATTCCGTCGCTAATTTCAACGTCACTATTACTTTCCGTCACAAATTTCCTCGCAAATGGAAATTCCGTCGCTAATTTCAACATCACTATTACTTTCCGTGACAAATTTCCTCGCAAAATAATTTGCGAGGGAATTTGTGACGGAAAGTAGTAGTGATGATGAAATTAGCGATGGAATTTCCATAACAATTCCATCACTATACAAGTTTTTTTTCTAGTAGTGAATAATTTTAATTTATGTAGTGTATATTATATTTAATATTCAATAATTTAATAAAAAATGAAACTAAACTTATAATATTTATCAATTTTGCAAAGAAACATAAGATATTCCAAATATTTATATTAAACTCAATAAAATGGTAATCGTAATCCAACGAATCTAATAATTAGAACTAAAAACTCAACGCAACGGAATCTTTGAACCTTTTTTTTTGAATTTCTATAACGCGTATTAGAGTGTCTGGAAGTGTCGGAGTGTCGGAGAGTGTCGAGAAGTGTCGGGCACGACACGTCAGAGTTTTTGAAGTGTCGGTTGCTTCATAGGATAGCCACATAGGCACACAATGAGATGGCCCTAGCTAGCTAGCTACTTTCAGCAATAATGGGATATGTCTAACCTAAAGGGACTCTGCAATGCATAAAAGTGGACCTTATACTTTATCTTTTTGCATAGTTCAGAAGGCTAAAAAGCTTTAGGACATTGACGGAAATTTGAAGAAAGAAAGGATGAAGATGAGGGTGTGCTCCACTAAAACGCAGGCCTTATGACTAAGGTTGAGGGTGATCGATCATCCTTGGATTCGCGCTTTCTCATTGCATGATGAAGACTGATCAATAAAGAGTTTAAAAAGTACAACTTTCAAAGTGAAAGTGAGTGGTCCTGACCTGATAATGGCCGAAGTGAATGGTACTTACATGTTATCTTTCCCAGCCTTGCTCTATCCTTCATGATTTTACGTCAAGGGCTTAAATTTATCAACGTTTTCAGACAACCAAACTTCAATAGTGCTCTCAAACAGTTAGCAGGTCTGAGCCAACTCATGTGAAAAGCAGTGCATTATTGAAACCCACAAATTAGTGATGACATTCAATATATACTTTTTCAACTTCCACATTTTCAAAATATTATCACATTCTGTTTCTACTTTTATCTTTTCTGATTGTTCCTCCAAATTTTTTCACTTTCCATTTTTATTTTCTGTTTTCTTTTATATATATAGGGTTTAATGTTTGTCATTTAAAAGGAGGGTCATTTTAGATAAATGTAGTGTATTTTTTAAATTTTAAATTACAAAATTTTCCCTCCATTTTCTCTCTCCCATAACTTGTTCCTTTATCTCTCTTAAAAGGGAATTTCTCTTTGGTGCTACTGTAGCACCTAGATTTAGTGCATCCTACCAATAGAAACATTATACTTCAGAAGAGAGAGAAAAAATATGGCAGAAAAAAATAATTTTAGCTGACATGTAACATTTTTATTTGTGGGATGTACTAAATCTTTGGTGCAGCAGTAGCACCAAAGATTTATCCCTTAAAAGGATACAAGTGTGTGTCATTTTTAAATCACACACACTTAAATGACACACACAAATATATATATATATATATATATATATATATATATATATATATGGGGCAGGATATTCTTACACCGGTGTAAGAGTTAGAATTCTTACACTCAATCTTGACCATTGATCCACTTATATCCAATGGCTCACATCACTAAAAAATTAGAGCCCTTGGATACAAGTGGGATCAACGGACAAGATTAAGAGTGTAACTTACACTGGTGTAAAATGATCCTTACCCTATATATATATATATATATATATATATATATATATATATATATATATATATATATATATATATATATGAGAGTTATATTTATAAACTTTTTATTTATAAACTCTTACAAACTACATTATGTACTCTCGAAGTATAACATGTTACACTATGTACTTCCAGGTATAGTGTAATTTGCAAAAATTTATAAAAAAAAAATTGTAAATGGATCATTCCTCATATATATAAAATCATTTCTGCAACCACTTTACATACAGCAAAATGGACAGAATTTTTTATGGATGTGCATGAAGATATATTTGTCTCGCAACAGGAGAAAAACATATCCCTATATACATACATTTTTATTTTTTTGCTTTTTGTTTTTTTGAGAATTGGGGAAAGAAAGGGGTGTGGGTGGATGGAACCCCACACCTTGAGCTATCATTAAATCCCACTAGCTTCAATTTGAAACATTCTTAGATTTTGGTGACGAGCCGTACGAGGCCAACTCGTTAAATTTCCAAACTAAAATGAATAATTCCAATGGAGGAAAAAGCAAAAAGGGATTAGAAGAAGAAATGACCTATTCGAGATTCAATAGCATGATTTTCTAAGTAACCAAGTGCTCAAACAAGAGCATAGGCATCACTAATTAATCACATGGAGCAAGTTATGAGTCCTAATCGGTGGCATGTACATGTATGTACGTACTATGTAGCCTTGTTTCCAGAAATTAGGCCACTGGTCAGAACAACTTTAGTCTTTATATTCATGTAGAGTTGTGACCTGTGAGCCACGAGTTCTTTCATTATTATAATGGATGGCAGAGACTCATCGTAAGATAAGATGGTACATATTTTCTTAACTTTAAAAGTGGTAGGACATGTGAAGAATCACGTCGCTAATTATGGAATGGACCCCAGTAACACAAGTGAAATGATTTGTAGTGGACTTATATAGTGCTTGTGGATGGATTTCTGGATTAGGGAAGATGCAAAAGATTATATTTGATTTCCACTGAGAACTCGTGCTTGATTCAATAGCATGACATGATTTAGATTTATAGAATTCAGTGTGGTTAGAATAAACCTCTTCAATTTTTCGTGATGTTTTACTGTCTAATGTATCACAAATTTTGTATTCTAATTAATACGACAATGTTTTATCCTGGTGATAAAAAAAAATTAAAAAATTAGTCAATCCCTTCTATATTTCTCAAGAAGCACGTGATGTGCAAAGGATCCTTATTCCCCAAAGTCATGGTA
>JAVKPL010015749.1:0-12870 GCA_032173675.1 Gastrolobium villosum
AGTGGCGAGGCCATTAGCGCGGTGCTATTGCGCGAAGATGCCAAGGGTCAACAACCAATTTATTTTGTCAGCAAAGCCCTCCAAGGTCCTGAGCTGCGTTATCAACAAATTGAAAAAGTGGCCTTTGCGCTTGTTATAACGTCCCGCAGGTTGCGACATTACTTTCAATGGCACACCATCAAAGTTAGAACTAATCAGCCACTTAGACAGGTCTTGCGTCGACCTGATCTCGCGGGACGAATGAATACCTGGTCAATAGAATTATCAGAATATGACATCTTTTATGATCTTGCGGGCCTAGGTATTAGCTGATTTTCTTATAGAAATGACTTCGTTGATGGATCTTCCAATCTCAAAGGAAGTGGGGCAGGAATCATCGTTGAAAGTCCTCAAGGTTTCACAGTAGAACATTCTATCCATTTTGGATTCAAAGCCTCGAATAATCAAGCTGAATATGAGGCAATTCTGGCTGGACTAGCAATGGCAAAGGACTTAGGAGCAACAAGAATAATCTTGAAGAATGATTCACAATTGGTGGTCGCACAAGTACAAGGAACCTACCAAGCGAAAGAGGCTCTGATGGCAAAGTATTTGGATAAGGTACGTTTGTTGTTAGTTGATTTTGAGAGTTATAAAATTGAGTATATCCCAAGAGAGAAGAACGTTAGGGCAGATATTCTATCCAAGCTTGCTAGCACTAAAGGCCTTGGGAATAATAGATCTGTCATTGAACAAAGTGTTCCCAACCCAAGCATTGTGATGGCCGTCACCAAGCGCAAAGCTCGTCCTTCTCATAGTGTAGAATATATGATAGATGATGATGAGAGACAACCAAATGATAGAGAAACTTGGTTGACTCCAATTTGGAACTATTTGACTAAAGGAATACAGTCATCAGAACCGTGCTCAACTAGGAAGTTTGCGCGCAAGGCTTCATTTTATACCATCATCAATAGCCAGTTGTATAAAAAAGGATTTTCTTCACCAATGTTGAAATGCCTAGACCCACAACAAGCACAGTATGTCATTACTGCGGTTCACGAAGGAGTTGGTGGACACTACATGGGGGAAAAATCCTTATCCAGAAAGTTACTTCGTGCGAGATACTTTTGGCCAACTATAGAAGAAGACTCCAAAAAACACGTGCGGCATTGCGTCAAATGCCAAGAGCATGCAGACTTACACCATGCTCCTCCAGGGGAATTATCTTCATTAATATCCCCATGGCCGTTTTAACAATGGGGCATGGATTTATTAGGATCGTTTCCAATTGTGATGGGAGGAGTGAAGTGGTTAATAGTCGCGATTTATTACTTCACCAAATAGATTGAGGCTGAGGCTTTAGCCACGATATCAGCTAGCAAGATCCGCCGATTCTTTTATCACAAGATCATATGCATATTTGGTGTCCCTCATACCATTATTACTGATAATGGAGTGCAGTTTGTGGATAAAAAGTTCAATCAAGTGCTTCAAGATCTACAAATCAAGCACAGGTATACATCTGTTGAATATCCACAAACCAATGGCTTGGCTGAAGCTGCGAATAGAGTTTTAAAATGGGGATTCGAAAGAAGATTGGAAGCAGTAAAAGGAGACTGGCTAGAGCATTTGGATTATGTATTATGAGGCTACAGAACTACTCCACATTTAACCACTAGTGAAACTCCATTTCACATGGTTTATGGAAGTGAAACAATGATTCCAGTGGAAATTGGAGAGCCATCTTAGAGAAAGATGTATGCAACTGAGTAGAGCAATTCTCAGGCATTATTACATAACTTAGATAGAATCAATGAAATGCGCGAGATTACTCATATCAAAGAAGCTTGGTTGAAACAGAGAATAACAGCGCGCTATAATTGAAGGTCATTAAACAAAGTTTCAATGTGGGAGAATTAGTCTTGCGCAGAGCAGATATTGGCAATAAAAATGCACGACAAGGTAAATTGGCCGCAAATTGGGAAGGGCCATATCGCGTCCAAGGGAAGACCGAAAAAGGCGTGTACGTCATTGAGACGTTATCTGGACTCATAATTCCAAGTACATGGAACGTAGATAAACTCAAAAAAAGCTTGCATCATTTCGTGCAAATAAAGCTTGCAGGTTTATATATGATTATACCATTCATCGCGCATAATAAGTAACGCATAAAGGTTAAAACTTCCATGAAGAAGGAAGGTAAAACCTTAACTGGTTAAAAGTTCCATGAAGATTAAGGAAGGTAAAACCTTAACTGGTTAAAACTTTCATGAAGATTAAAGAAGGTAAAGCCTTAACTGGTTAAAACTTCCATGAAGCGTGATGAAGAAGAAGGAAGGTAAAACCTTAACTGGTTAAAACTTCCATGAAGAAGGAAGGTAAAGCCTTAACTGATTAAAACTTCCATGAAGCGTGATAAAGAAGAATGAAGGTAAAGCCTTAACTGGCTAGAACTTCCTTAAAGCGCGATGAAGAAGAATGAAGGTAAAGCCTTAACTGGTTTAAACATCCACGAAGCGCGATAAAGACCAAGAGAGATAAAGGAAGATCAAGGAAAGAAAGAGAAGAAGCATGAGGAGGGTAACAACCCCCAAAGGTTATAACTTGCCGAAGATAACGATGCAGAAACCTCTTTTGACTATGCCAAAACTTCATATGACAAAAGCTACGATGAACGTACATTGTTTAAACTTGGCACTCCTATAAGGGTGTTGAAGTTATTTAAAGTTGAAGATAAATGCTTTGATATAAACCAAGGTTGATTAAAATACACATATATGCTGGCCTATTCCGAAATCATAAAACGCGGTATAATATATATTGAGATAAATACTTCCAGAAAGGAAGGATGTTGTTCAAAGATCATAAAACATACGAAACCAATTATGTAAAATATTCATGGGACAACCCATTTACAGAAAAAATTCTGAAGCAGTGAAGACAAAATCTTTAAACTGTTTGAATGGACATGTCTTGAGGATCCTCATCTGCGACCTCAAGGTCTTCACCTTGGTTGGATGACGCAACTGCTTGAGGAGGAGTTTCCGTGTCCATCGCACTAACCAAATCCACTAGCTCTTCCTCATTATTATCATTCAAAGTCATCAGCTTTCCATCTTTGATAAAATGAAAATAATGAACGTTATCCAACTTCGCAGTTCGATTGAAGAGACGAACTTGGTTAAGGATATTGACATAGGTCCCCTCGGCCTCTTTCTTAAATAAATTTTGATACCTCTTCACCTCATTATTCAAGTGACCCTTTTCTTCCTCCAGATTATCCACACTGGCCTCAAGATCCATCACATGCTTAGAAAGATTGGTTTTCTCTGTCTTGGTTCTTTAAAGCTTGCTTTGAATTCCTTTATCTCCTACGCCATTTTAGCCTGTCATCTTCGGCTTTCTTTTTGAATTCTTCGAACTCAGTGCGCAAGATAGCCTTCTCGCCCTTCAAGTCAACAATGTGTTCCTTGAGATACGAAATTGTCCCTGCCACAAAGAATATACTACTTTATAACTTAAGGCAAAATTTTATCCACAACTTACATGTCTTTTATAGTAATAATTACCCGGCACAGACATTATGTGTTGATTGGCTACAGTCATCTTCCCAACAGCACCCAGCCACTTCTCCATTGGTACCGCTTCAATCTGAGGGTCTATCTCCCTACCTTTCTCAATCAGATCCATAGCAACGCCCCAACCGCTACCAAAATAGGTTGATTCTTGAAACCCCTTACTTGCTTCGGCTGACTTTCTTTTTTGTCCCTGTGGCGATTGCGCCACATCTTTATTTTTGGGCCAGTGGGGATGAGTTACCACCGTTGGTCCGAGTGAGTCAAGACGCGCGTCACCATGACTGGACTTTGCACCAGCTGGAGAGGCAATTCCAGGTAGTACCACGGTACCAAAGGGGTGGAACCCTCAGCAGCTCTTCTCGCCACTATTGCCTCCAATTTTGATAAAGTGGCAACCATCGCACTATCTGGAATGCATAACACATATCACATTAGAAGAAAAATCCATATAAGTAAAGATAAAAATTCACGTCATGGTGAATCAATCAATTCATAAACTATTTACGCAGGAAAACATTAATGTCATCATCAGTGTATTCATTCAGGATCGTATAGGTACTCAAGTAACCAGAGTCAGACACTTCCCACGCAATCTTACACAAAGTAGTCATTGTATGCCTCTCCAAGTCACTAAAATCTTCAAAACTTATGTTCAGTTTAAATTCCTTTGAGGGGCATCGCGTCCAATACAAAGGAAAGATTGGAGTATTCTCTTCCTCTCTCAGGCAAAAGGGATGACAATCCCACGCGAAATAGATATTGAAATACTCAGGGCTCCACTTATGCACTTTCCTTTGATAGGAATCACAAAATTTTTGTTTTGAATTCCTCTGAAATGATACCCGGCTGGAATGCATCCCATATACGTTGAATAAACATAAAAATGATTCGGGAGATTGAAATAGGTCATAAGCCTTACAGACCATCTCATACACCCTAATGAAACCCCATGCATTAGGGGTTAGTTGGGAGGGAGCTACATGAAGATGTTCCATCATCTTACAAATAAAAGGAGAAAAAGGAAGCCTTACTCCTATGTTTAAAAAATAAAAAACATACATCATAAGAAAATGTTTTGAAGAACTGATTGTGCGCGATGAGCACACTCGCTCATTCATGGGAACAACAGATAATTCACATTTGTCATCAGCAACTTTGTTAGGGGTCAGATGAATGGCAGCTTTCAGCTCCTCCAATTCCCCAGGAGAGCTATAGATAGAAAACGTGTCTGACACAATGTCAGACACCCAATCCAGAGCCTCTTCATCTCGAATACCACGCGTACCTGAGCTTGTTGCCTCAGGATCAAGCTTCTATTTCTTCTTTTTGTCAGTCGCAACGAGCCTGGCCATGATCTCTTTGATTTGAGGTGAGATAAAATCGGGTCCGGAAGATGAGGGGTTAGTAGGGCTAGAAGAAGTAGACGAGGAGCTAGCAGATGCAGATTTAAATTTGTCAAAATTCCATTTCTTATACGGATACCCAACGGGTAAATAACATTTAATGGCAGAGGACTCTGACTCTTTTGGTTTGACTGATCGCACGCGATAGACAGCGAAGGGTCTTACAGACTTTGGAATCGAAACTAGAGTCACTTGATATATAAACAGGATTGACCATCCCGTTTAGAGTTTTTGGAAAAGGTGAGGAGCTTTGCTGCGGCAAAGTCCTTGATATCCCGCGATTAGGATCCAGGGATGAAGATCAAATTTCGAAACACCAAACAGAAGCAGAAAAATAATTATGCAATTTAACTTTCTTCCCGGGGAAACACACTAGCCAGTTAGCCAAGACTCCCCGGTCCCTAATGTCCTCGACGTAGGTAAGGAGTTGGGTGGAAGACTGGTAGAGCCATACCGTTTGGCCGTTCTGATAAAATTCATAAACTTGCGATTATCAGATATACCCTAGTTCAAATGCAAGAAGAAAACAACTACGTAGCAGGACATGAAGAATAGAAACCGAAGCAGAGACATGCATGAGTTTTATACTTCGGATAAATAATAGAGAAGTAGGACGTGTCAAGCACCAAGAGCGATAACCCAGAAATAGAATGCCGAAGAAGAAAGCTTTCAAAACAACGGTGAATGCTTCGAGTAATTTCCCTCCAAATTAATCAGCTCATTACAAATATGAAAAGGCACCACAAGGAAACCCAAAAGTTTAAAACATGTTGAGTAAAACGGATAAAAAGGAGGGCACATGGAAGGGAGGTAAAACGTTTAAAGCTTAAAATGATCCACGATTGTCATTAAACACCCACGGTGGCATTTAATGCTTCTGACAGTTAAACATCTTATCAATCGTTCTAAGTGGCTAAGTAATGATGATTCTTCGGCATGATATATGCGACATCAAGTGAACACGCCGAAGACATACCGCCCATAAAAGAATATATATCTCCCAACTTTGTAAAATACCAAAGTTGTGAGCTAGAGGGCAATTGATCCGGATAAAATACAGTAGGCCCACTAAAGGTTAAAAGCCTAAAGATCAAGGCCCATAACAAGGAGCGATGTTCTCAATCGCACGTCGTAGGGCACGATGGTATCAGCGTGCCTGAACCGCCTTTCAACATGACTTCGGAGTTAAGGAAACAATCAAAGGAACTAATAAAGATCCACCGCTCCATAGAACAAATAAATAGAAGACAGCACCAGCTTGCCACCACTCTACTAAGATAGCCCGACATAATAAGATAAGGCTAAGGAAGCACCAGCTGAGCTGCAGCCCATAAATAACCAATCGGAAGTCATACCGCCCACCTAAGGCGGCATCAGATCCACTATATAAACAAATGGTACATGCCCAAGTATAATAATCTAATTCAGTAAGAATACCCATAAACCTGACATTGATACTAACTTGAGCGTCGGAGTGTCATTGCAGGTTCCCCCTAGTTAGAATCATCGCGTCAAGGGAGAATCATACTCATCACATCATCAACTACTATCACAAAGCCCAGGAAATAGATAACCCAACTCAAAGTCTTTTCACCTTAACCGTGCGTGATTAGGCCCAATACACTTTGGCCAGCCCATATAGTATTGGTCTGATCACTATCATTCTTAATTTTTGTCAAAATGAATAATTTGAAAATTATTCGAATGCTCATTTTAGTATTTTCAAAATAGACATATATATATATATATATATACTCCAATGCACCGACACGTTAAATTTTCCAAAATGTGCGTGTCGGACACGTGTCCAACACGGATACGTTCTGACACGCTCGGAACGCGTCCGACAAGCGGTCAACATTTTGGGACACGCGGTCAACTCTCCGACACGCTCCGACACGTTTTTCCGACACGCGGTCAACTTTTTCCGACACGTGGTCAACGCTCGGACACGCTGGGACACGTTTTTTTTGGAACTTGTTTTTGTGACATTTTTTTAGAACTTTGATCCAGTGCAGCGCTTCCACAGCATCGTCGTACACAACAGGCAATCGGTGTTCTGGGGCAAGAAGATATTCATTTATAAAATGGATACAGAGATCGTGAAAGAAATTTGAGGCTGGACTGAATAAAATGAAGCTGCCCCCATGGAAGTAAATGATGAGAGGGAGCTTTGTTGGGAAGGAGGAGGAATGATCGAGTGCTTTGCCGGGTAGGAATATGCGAGCAAAGATGTTGTTTGATTGGTTGATGGAGGCGTCTTTGGTGAGAACAGGGATGGGAAGGTTGGGATCGGGTGAGGGTGAGAGGTGTGTGGGTCTCTGCGCAGGTGATTGTGGGGCCTACCGTGAGTAATTTTATTTTACTAATTAAAAATAAAAAATCATTTATAAATCAATTTTCTTCTGTTCTGAAATTTTACATGAAAAAATTAATAAGGTACAAAAAATTATTTTTGTTTATATTTATGTTATGAAATTGAATATTTGATTGGTTATATGATTTATTATGTACTGTTATAACTATTAATTATAAATTATATTATATATTTTTAATATATATTTAATATCAAAACGTGTCCCAACATGTCGAAATATGCCATTTTTCAGAATTAATGTGTCGGCGTATCGTGTCGTATCGTGTCCCGTGTCAGTGTCCGTGCATCATAGTATGTATATATATATATATATATATAGTCTGGTGAATTTTATTTTTATCCAATATTTCTAATATTATAACATTGCCTAGTTAATTCAATGATAATATCCATGTAGTGTTATTATTTTTGTTGCTCTTAGTGCACAATTTTAATAATAGTGTGGTTAACATTGAATGAGAAATTTATTGATTGACAAATGGAATATGATTTTTGAAAACACATATTGTGAAGTGTTCATATTCTTAGAAACACATGTTGTAAAATGTTTATGTTGTTAAAAACACTTGTTGTTAAATGTTTCATATTGTTGGACATTGTTGTTGATATATTATTTTGAAATATTATTATATTTAAAAAATTACATGAAGAAATTATTTGTTTTGTCCTGAGGACAGAGATGTTCAACCTTTATCAGGTTGATTGGTCGCTTTGGATCGTATAGTCTTGACTAGGGGTATCTATTGAGGAGATATCCCTATGCCTAGCTTGATCACTGCAAAGAATATGACTGTGGTGATAGTGTGGTGAAAGTAATGAATCATGTGTGTTGTATCGTCGAGGAGCCCTCTCATTTATAGGGGCTGCCTCTGATTTGAATTGTGTAGCTGAGCTGTAATGGCGCGGGGGCCATTACAGCCTTGTCGGCCGTTACTGGAGGTAACGTACCAAACGTTACGCCTCCATAATTACGGTCCGTTTCAGGTACTTGTTGGGAATATTCGATGGAGTATTCCGGGTTGATGAGATGGGCCCGTTAGTGTGGGCCTTCTTACCGGGTTGATGAGGTAAGCCGACTCACGTGGGTCTTAGTCCGGGTTCATGACACAGATACATAACAGTTGCCCCCCAGCCAGGCTATCCGATATTTCGGGTTGCCTGGGTGTCTGAAAACATGGGTGACGTAACTCGGCATAACTCATTTGTTATATTTTGGTGTATGTGTCTCGTTATGTTTCAATTCCTTTTTGGACCTCGGCCAATGCCTCTCTCCTATGCATGTCTGGCCACGCGTCGTTGTTCGCATGCCTTTGCGTGCTGCAGCTATTTCATGCAGTCTTGTTTACCGTGCGCATTTATGAGCATCATCATTTCTGTGTGTCGAATCATTGCCTTTTGCGGCGATGGGGTGGCTGTGCCTTTAGCACTTCCACATTGCTTTACTCGTTACGCGCGATTTTGGCGGTTGCAAACCACGATGTATCTTGAATGACCCTATTATCCCTGTTCCTTGGTCTTCCTATAGCCCCCTTTTTATTCTGCAGTTTCTATTTTTCTTCGTCATTTGCTCTACTATCGTCTCTAAGCTCCTGTGGTTTTTTGGTTTCGTTTCGCTGCAAACTTTCCGTTCACTTACGCTCTCATAATCAGGTATTTGCAGCTTTACCTTCATTTTACTTTTGCTTGCATTTTCTTTCTTCTACTCGTGTGTGTAGTTTAACGTCCTCCTCGCTTCTCTGTTTTCTGAAACGTGATTTCCTTTTTCCTGTTAAAAAGTGTTGTCTCTTCTAATCTTAACTTTCTGCTCAAAAAATGGGAAGGAAGAAACCCTCCTTCTCAGACATAGGGATATCTCCTCAATAGATACCCCTAGTCAAGACTATACGATCCAAAGCGACCAATCAACCTGATAAAGGTTGAACATCTCTGTCCTCAGGACAGAACATTGGCGCCGTCTGTGGGGATCGAACCCACGTCCACGTCATGGTGGTTCACACACAAAGCAACAGCCAACCTAATCCACCTCTGGAACCAGTTTTGGAGGAAATAAACCAACCCCAACACCAGAGGGATGATGTTGTGAACCACGATCGCGTCCACATCAGTGAAGATGTATCAGATTCTGCCTCTACTCCTATGAGGCATGCACGATGCCAGCCGGAAACTCGGACGAACCCACCCGTGCCTGCCAGAGAATTGGCAGGCAATATCGTCCACTCAACCGATCCAGAATCCCGGTTGGCTCATACAACTCTTACAGTCGTTCTACAACGCATGACTGAGATGGAAGATCGCTCCAATCGCCAACGTCAGCATAATCTTCGCGTAATGCGGGAGGAGCATTTACGTGGGATCCGCGACTTGGAACGTCGATTGAGAAGAATCATTGAACCTCGGCAGGATGGTGAACGGAGCCACCCATCTCAGCAGAATCAAACCCAACATGAACCCAACCCTGTCCAAGACGACATCAACATAGCAGGACAAACCATCACTCCACTTGCTACAAACCCCGTTCCTCCAGCAGGAACGAACATTCCAAGGAATCAGGACGAGGTGCATCTCGACAGGGGTAGGCGCGTAGCTGAACCCGGTTCGTATAAAAGAAGATATAGTAAGGGGCAATACAACAACAGTCCCTTTACAAGCACGATCTTAAATGCTCCTTTCCCTGAAGATTTTGATTCTGCTCGCTTACCAAAGTATGATGGAAGCCAGGACCCACAAGTTCACATCGATGCTTTCGATACCGACATGTACATCAGAGGGATTGATGAACCCCTCATATCCCGGATATTTGCAATTACCTTGACAGGAGCAGCGCAGGCATGGTTCTCCACCCTCCCTGCAAATTCCATCAGCTCCTTCGACGAATTCGGACAGCGTTTCCTCCTTAATTTTGCCACGAGCAAAAAACATCCCAAATCTGAGTTCGCACTCGGTAAAATACGGCAAAATCCTGGAGAGACACTCCAAAATTACCTCAATCGGTTCAAAGATGCTGCCCTGCAGGTACCCAACTTACCAGAGAACGTTCACGTTCATCTCATTGTTGCCGGTTTGGACGGATCGTCCAGACTGGCCAAATCGGTTTACAAAGACCCTGTTAAAACACTCGAAGAATTTAGAACTCGATCTAAGAAATACTTAGAACTCGAGCAAATGGAGATAGCCAATGCTCAACCCGAAGAAGAAAAGGGAGTGCCTCCGAAGGACAAAAACCCATTGCCACAACACCGGGATCGTAACGACTTCCAGAAAAAGGAAAATAGGCCACGAATTCCGGATTCCTGGGATCGAATGGGGAAATATGACAAATATACACCGCTGAACGCCCCGCGATCACAAATATGGAGAGAAGTGGCCATGACGGACATGCGAAAGGTGGAAAGACCTCGGCCTATATTTAACAGAGGCGGACTGGACAAATCAAAGTACTACGCATTTCACGATGGACCCGGTCACACTACGGACCAATGCTGGGATCTCAGAGATGCAGTTGAAAAATTCGTACGAGATGGCCGACTAAGGCAGTATGTGATCCAAACACAAGGGGG
This sequence comes from Gastrolobium villosum, assembly GCA_032173675.1. Taxonomy (NCBI): domain Eukaryota; kingdom Viridiplantae; phylum Streptophyta; class Magnoliopsida; order Fabales; family Fabaceae; genus Gastrolobium; species Gastrolobium villosum. The sequence continues at coordinate 10,898 of JAVKPL010015749.1, forward strand.
CAAGAATAACAAAAGAAAGTTTGACAATAGAGAGAGAAACAGGAACCCGGCACCAGAAAGTAAGACCCCAGAAAACATCACCTCCGGGAAAGGTCCCAGCCATGATGAATTCCCGGAGGTAGCTTTTGAATGCAATGTAATAAGCGGAGCCCTTGGGGGTGGGGGTGACACGATGAACGCAAGGCGAAAATACTTAAGGGAAGTCCTCTCCGTCAGAGACCATCCCACTTTCAAGCAAACACAACAGGATCAAGATCCTCCTTTGCTATACTTTACAAAGGATGACATGCGAGGGGTCATGCCAGGACATGTTGATGGACTGGTCATCGCAGGAACTCTAGTCAACTGCCGGGTTAGAAAAATCTTCATTGATGCCGGAAGCAGTGCTGATATCATATTGTGGAACGCATTCAAAAAAATGCATCTCGATGAAGAAGATTTGCACCCTTGCAGAACAGAGCTAATAGCCTTTAATGGGCAACACACCACTCCCAAAGGATACATAGATCTAAGATTAACATTGGGAACAAAAAACGCGTTCAAATCAGAATGCGTGCGGTTCATAGTAGCCGATTTTCCCTCTGAATATAATATAATCTTAGGTCGACCCACAATACATCAATGGGACATGATGGTATCCACCAAGCACCAGAAGATCAAAATGGTGAGTAGTACCAATGAAATTATCACAGTCTGCGATGATCAGAAAGAATCTCGAGGCTGTTACTTCGACACAATGAAGGAGACGAACCCCCCTCGAGTCCATCCAGGAGATAAACACATCCCCAACCCCGCATCTGCAAACAAAAGGAAAGCAGTCAATGTCGTTGAACTAGAAATGAGGGAAGACACAGTCCCACGCCCAGAACCCGATGGGGAATTGGAAGATTTAACTCTGGGAGACGAACCCGGTCAGTGCACTCGGATAGGCAAGTCCACTGATCCTTCCCTTAAGGCCGAGATTGCTGAGTTTCTCAGGAACAACAAGGATGTCTTTGCATGGACGTCATCGGAAATTCCGGGTATCGACCCACAATTCTGCTGCCATAAGCTATCGGTCTACCCAGGATCAGTGCCGATATCCCAAAGAAAAAGGAAGTTAGGACCAGAGCGACAACAAGTTTTGCCAGATCACATCAAAGAACTCCTGGAGGCAGGTTTCATTCGAGAAATACAATACACCACATGGCTGGCCAATGTAGTGATGGTCAAAAAGCCAAATGGAAAATGGAGGGTCTGCACCGACTACACAGACTTAAACAAAGTCTGTCCCAAGGACTCATACCCAATGCCCAATATAGACCAGCTGGTGGACAACTCGGCCGGTTTTCAACTCTTATCCTTCATGGACGCATATTCGGGGTACAACCAGATCCCAATGTATCCCGAGGACCAGGAAAAAACTGCCTTTATTGCGGAAAAGGCAAACTACTGCTATAATGTTATGCCATTTGGCCTAAAAAATTCAGGAGCCACATACCAAAGAATGATGAACAAGATTTTCGAAGATCAATTGGGAAAGAATGTTGAGGTCTACATTGATGATATGATTGTCAAATCTTTTTGTGCGGCAATGCACATTAAGGATTTGGAACAAACTTTCAACAAACTCAGGACATATTGTATACGCCTCAACCCGGCCAAATGCGCATTTGGCGTTCCGGTAGGCAAATTCTTGGGCTTCATGTTAACTCACCGGGGAATCGAAGCAAACCCCGAAAAATGTAGAGCAATTCTGGATATGAGGGAGCCCCAAAATAAAAAAGAGGTACAACAACTGACGGGCAGAATCGCGGCATTGACACGTTTCTTACCCAAATCGGCGGAAAAAGCCCTCCCTTTCTTCAAACTACTGAAAAAGGAAGCGGCAGAGGAATGGAACTCGGAATGCCAACAGGCGTTTGCTAAATTGAAGCAATGCTTATCAACCCCGCCAATACTGACCAAGCCCGAGTTAGGAGATATCCTGACCT
>JAVKPL010015750.1:0-13157 GCA_032173675.1 Gastrolobium villosum
CACCGACTACAACAGTTGAACAAAGGTGACAATCAATACAAATTGCTTCGGACGCATTGACTATTTGTTGGACCAGCTCAGGTGGGTGCTTGCGTATATTCCAAGATCGACCTCCGGTCCGGTTACCATCAGATACGGGTAAAGCCGGAGGATGTCCAAAAGACAGCGTTTCTTTCGAGAGATGGTCATTATGAGTACGTGGTGATCCCTTTTGGACTCACAAATGCAACCGCAGTGTTCATGGACTACATAAACAGGATCTTCCAGCCGTACCTGGATCAGTTTGTGATCGTCTTCATTGACGACATCTTAATTTACTCCAAGACGGACTAGGAGCATGCGAGCACTTGAAGATTATTTTGCAAGTGTTGAAAGAGAAAAAGCCATATGCTAAGCCGTCAATATGTGAGTTTTGGCTAAAGGCGGTGAAATTTCTGGGTAATGTTATTTCCGCTGATGGAGTTGCAGTTGATCCTAATAAGATTGAGGCCGTGATGGATTGGGATAGGCCCATACGGTTACAGAAGTCTAGCCTTGGGTTTTGGACTGGACCACAGGAGGTTCATGGGTGGCATTCTCCAAGATGGTGCTACCGATGACTCGCCTTACCCGAAAGGAGACTCCATTCGTGTGGACACACGAGTGTGAGGAGTGTTTCCAGGAGTTGAGCTAGAGACTGACTACTGCTCCTGTGTTAGTCCTTCCTGATCCTGCGGAACAGTTTGAGTTATACTGCGATGCCTCTGGTAAGGACTAGGCTGTGTGTTGATGCAGAAAGGGAAAGCTGTTGCTTACGCTTCAAGATAGTTGAAACCTCATGAGGAGAACTACCCGACTCACGACTTGGAGTTGGCAGCCATTGTTTTTGCTTTCAAGATTTGGAGGCATTACCTGTTTGGCATGAAGTTTGCTGTATTCAGTGATCACAAGAGCCTGAAATATCTGTTTGACCAGAAAGAGTTGAACATGAGACAGCGAAGATGGATGGAGTTCTTGAAGGACTACGACTTTGAGTTGAGGTATCATCCTGGCAAGGCCAATGTGGTAGCCGATGCTTTGAGTCGGAAATCCGTGAGCTTATCCAGCTTGATGATGCGCGACTATGAAGTGATTGAAAAGTTCAGAGATTTGAGAGTGAACTCGTTGCTTGGGGGCGCACTACTCGAGTTGGAAACAGCAAAAGTGATTAATGAGCTGATGGAAAAGATTAAAGAGGCGCAAGTGCAAAGAGAGTGCCTAGATTATGTGAAGAACCAGGATGGTGTGTCTTGGAACGAGGATGGTTTGTTGCTGTTTCAGAAGAGGGTTGTAATCCCTCGAGGGCCATTGACTGAGGAGGTTATGGCAGAGGCTCATAAGGGCCAGTTCTATCCACCCTGGTACTACGAAAATGTACCAGGACTTAAAGAGAAATTTTTGGTGGCCGGGCATGAAGAAGGACATAGCGGTCTACGTGTCCAAATGCCTTATATGTCAGAAAGTAAAGATTGAGCACCAGAAACCGTCTGGTAAACTTCAACCTCTTGAAATTCCACAGTGGAAGTGGGAGAGTATTTCCATGGACTTCGTGGTGGGATTGCCTAAAACTCAGGCTGGTTGTGACTCTATTTGGGTCATTGTGGACAGATTGACAAAGTCTGCCCATTTTCTTCCAGTGAAGGTGAGCTTCACTATAGAGCAGTTGGCCAAACTATATGTCCGTGAGATTGTGAGGCTTCACGGGGTGCCCGAGAGTATCATCAGTGATAGGGACCCGAAGTTCACATCTCGGTTCTGGGAGGCGCTGCAGGAGGCTTTTGGTACGCAGTTGAGATTGAGTACCGCCTATCACCCTCAGACTGACGGACAGACTGAGCGGACCATCCAGACATTGGAGGACATGTTGAGGGCTTGCACGTTGGAGCAGGGTTTAGCATGGGATAGGTACCTTCCGTTGGTAGAATTCTTGTACAACAACAGTTTTCATGCTAGCCTGGCCATGGCACCCTACGAGGCGTTGTATGGTAGGAGGTGTCGGACTCCTACCTGCTGGTCTGAGGTTGGAGATAAAGAGCTATTTGGCTTGGACTTTGTCCAAGATACTACCCAGCAGATCCAGATGATCAGGGAAAAGTTGAAGCAGGCGCAGAATCGCCAGAAAAGCTACTATGATGTCAAGCATCGACCACTGGAGTTCAGTGAGGGTGAGCACGTGTTTGTGAAACTTTCACCTGTCACCGGTGTTGGACGGGCACTCGGAGTGAGGAAGTTGAGCCCTCGGTTCATTGGGCCCTACCAGATCCTTGGTAGAGTAGGACCTGTTGCCTATCGACTCGCCTTGCCTCCGAACCTAGCCAACATCCACGACGTGTTTCACGTGTCTCAGCTTCGGAGGTACATAGCAGATCCTTCGCACGTGGTGCAGCCGGATGATGTGGAGGTTCGGGAGAACCTAAAAACTCCCGTCGGACCACTCAAGATCCTCGATCGAGGCGAGAAAAAGCTTAGAAGCAAGATCATTCTGATGGTCAAGGTGCAGTGGACTGGGCGTAGCCCCGAGGAGTGCACGTGGGAGCGAGAGGATGAGCTTCTCCGACAGTATCTCGACTTTTGAGACATGTATGTTTCTGATTTTGAGGACAAAATCCTTAAAAAGGTGGGGTGAATGTAAGAACCTGCACCGCTAATTAAGGTAATTAGTGAATTAATTATGATAATTAGGAAATGATTCCATAATTGACCTTAATAATTATTATTGGGCTTAAATAATTATACTGAGTGAGTAAAAATGCTGAAAGTCGCTTTTCGGAAGAAAAGCGCAGATACCGGTTCTGCTACCCGGTATAAATGCGTACCGGAAAAGTATCCCGGAAAATTATAACGAATGCATGATAATTACTAGAATATTATGTAGGACTTGTAAAACAAGTTTCAAGTCAAAATAATGTAATCTGATGCCAGAACTGATACTGGCTATGGAAAAGCGCGTACCGGAAAGGTGTTCCGAAAAATAAAATAAAAATATGAAAAATCTTAGAAAAATGAGTAGGATTAGATTCCAAAGTTTGGGATCGATATCTTTTGCGTTGCTATTAAGGCTAATACTGCGCGTTGTGGTTTTGCCTATATATGCATTAGTTGGCACATGATCCTAGGTTAAAATTGAAAATGCGTGCCTAGTTCTAAGAAAACCATCCAGCCACCTCTTGCCTTCACCTTCTCCTCCATTGTGTGAGCCAAATGGCCATCCTTTCTATTGGTTCTTCCTCCATACACCTTGTGCTTGTGAGAGCTTGCTTGGTGAGGGTGAGAGTTGGGCCTTGGGACTACATTGTTGTCCCATTTCTGAGTTGAGGGAGTAGTGGAGTATAGGTGTGAGGCTGAGTTCTTTTGTGAGAGGAGTGGAAGTAATGATCATGGCATTTTAAGGTCCAAGAAGCAACCTTTGGTGCCAAGAACCAACCTTTGGTGTGCCATTTTCGTGCATAGTGTTGTGCTGGACTTAGGAGCTGCATTGGGAGCTCCAAGAGCCATTGTTGCTCTGTTTTAAGCTTTGGTAAGTGCATCAACCTTTGAACTTGTGTTTTGATGCTTAAAAATGAAACCTTGATGCATGTATTGAGCTAAGTTAATAACTTAAGGGTGGGGTAGGTTAAACACACCTAGAAATGTATGTTTAAGAGCCTTTAATCGGTTAAAAAGTTGAACCTATAGATTGGATATTCACGAAATGCAGAAACTGCATTCTGTCGTGAGATATCCGGATATTGTCGAGCAGATTTCCGGATATAAGTATCCGGATATGATATCCAGATATTCATATCCGGATATGGGGACAGCAACGAACCTGTTTCGGTAAAAATTCGATATCTTGAGCTACAGAGCTCCAAATCGAGTGCCGTTTGGACCTATGTGTGGCTAACACATAAGGCTATAACCCTGTAAAAATTAGTAGCCATTGGATAAGTGGTTTGATCTCAGTGTTAGTTTAAAGTCGCATCTTGGTTGCTGGAAATTCAGTTGGCAGCAGTCACTTTGCGAAAATCATAACAGGAGTTATACGACTCCGATTGAGACATAAGATATGTCGTTGGAAATCTTGTGAGGTCTAGTTTAACATTAAAATCTCAGAATATTTGGTAAAGAATTACAACTGCAGTTTTAATAAAATGGAACCTTGGGAGTGATATCTCGCGAAATGCAGAAACTGCATTCTGTCACGAGATATCCGGATATGATATCCGGATATTGGTATCCGGATATGGGCTTGGAGATATCCGGATATGGATATCCGGATATGCCCCCGACATATATCCGTATATTCTGGGTTTTCGAAGAACAGTGAGGTACTGTTCATACACATCGGAGTTATGGGTTTGTGGACCCTATTTTGATGGAGTTGAACTTTTGTAAATACTTAATCAAGTCAGAATCAAGGGACTAAGGGCTTGTGGCTTGGTGGGAAGCCTTAAGACGTAAAACATAACAAAGAAACGTAGTCTTTATGTTTATGCGTACGAGCTATGTTATTGATATGATTGCTGGTCTAAATCAGATTGTGATTTCTGCTGTGTTGGACCTTGAGCGGTGAGAACTCTTGGCTTGGATTGATTGCTTGTAAGGTAAGCTTTCTTGTCCTCGGTTTAGCCATTTTGTGGTTCCACCATGTCCCATGGGGATGTGGTTTATGCATGCTGTGTTACATGCTTTGATGTTTTGGAAATCCTGTTGAGCTATTATATGCAATGTGCTTTTATGATATGCATGTGGTGTCCACCTATACGGTAAGCCTGAGTATGTGGTACATACAAGATGGTGAGGCTGTGGGTGAGGTGCAAGCGGTGTTCCTTGTACTCATGTAGGTATAGACGTATTCCTGCATTTCTCTGGCCAGTAGATTTGATAAACACACATGGCATGATTATCTGCTGCATCGCATAGTTTTGGAACTTATATTGTAAATACTGTTTTTGAACTTATATTACACATGTAAGTGAGCTTGGGGTGGAAGATCCTTGAGGACCCCTTGTCTTACTGAGATTTCTTGTTTAGAGATCTCACCCCACGTTTGGGGACGCTTATTTCAGGATCAGGTAATGTTGAGGGCTCAGGTGGCAGGAGGCCAGAGCTGAGTTGATGTTATTATGACATGCTGACATGCTGGATGTTGACTGCTGTTTATGTTTTCCCGCTTTGATTATGATATTATGCTGAGACTGTTGTTGGGCATTGTGCCTTATTTGGTGAGCATGGGGTTTGTCCATGCCACATGGTCTTGCTATTGTCTTTTTATTTTAAGTTGTAATTAAAGTATCAGGATTTTGACCCAGGCTATGTGTTGTAGTCCTGTGGCTTTAGATACTCACTTTATAATTATTTATGAGGTATTCAGTTAGTTGTCTTGCAATTTACATACAGACAGTATTTTATGAAATTGATTAAGTAATCAAGTTGGCTAAGGTTAATGACGTCATAATTGAATTAAAGAAAAAAGTTATTCCGCATTTTAATTAAGCGTGGCTTAATACGATATTATGTTTACAATCCGGGTTAACATGGGCTGTTACATGTACTGTATTACTTGCTTGACTTCTTGAAGGCTTATGTGTATAAATGTTATGCCTGTAATGTTACATGGAATATTCTCAGTAGTGTGATGTCATTAAGTGAGGTAGTACTTTTCTTTGTACATGGAACCTACATTCTAAAGAATCCTTTATTTAGGACATTGACTTGTCACCACATTGTTATATAAAAACATTTAAATACTTAATCAGTGAGTAGTATAATGGTGTGACATCAAGTTTGAGTGTTGATATATAGGGATCTTGAGGAGTCATATGTCTATTGTCATAGGTGAAATCTCTTGGGTAGTAACCGAATGGATGTGCAGTGACTTGTAGATGCATAGCTGGATGCAACATAACGTAATGTACGAACTTGATAGTGTTTGACACCCGAATTAAGTAGCCGTTGGGAAGGTAGGACGAAGTTTGGGGACAAACTTCCAAAAATGATGGGGAGAGTGTAATATCCCACGTAATTAGGAATATACATATATATATATATATATATATATATATATATATATTTTTATAGTAATTGTTATGTTTGTTAAATTCGAGTGATGGGCAACACATGTTTTGATTTCAGATTATATGGCTATTAGTCTATAATTATTATTGAGTTAAAAAAAATTTATTTGAATTATGATAAGTGATAAATTTATTTTAGATATGTGATATCTTAGTTGGAAGAGGTAGAAATAAATCTAAAGATTTAAAAATACTAGAAAGGCTTGGGAACCCTTTTATTTAGGGGTAAGTTCTTAAGTTGGCAATATTTGGGCTTGTATTTTTTGACCCCCAAGTTGAGTGGGCCGTACCATAGGGCCTTATGGAGTGTCCATGAGTCAGCCCAAGCCCCTCTACTTCTTGCCCTAACCTTATCTCATCCTAGTGATCCTACAAAGCAGATTCCTATTGGGTAGAAATTGCATTTGGCAATCATATTAGTCCTTATCTTTTTTGTGTTGTGAGCGCCTTGGACAGCAAAAAGAGCTGATACCGTGTTGCTTTTAACATATCCCATTCAGCTTTAATTTGAAGATTTCACAGCTTTAAGTCCTGCACCAATTGGAGAAGGGGGATGCAGTTTGCATGTCAAACTATTGGCTGGAAAATCCCTCACTCATTCTCAACCCTCAAGCGCTGACCAGAGAAGAGAACTTTAGATAGTTTCTAATTGCTAGCTTTAAAACAACACTTAAACCTCCCCTTCCCTCATTCCTTATGCGCTGGTCTTTGAAGGACAAGAGACAAGTTGAAACAACATTGGTAGCTTCAGGAAACCCTTCCCCACTCCTTCTCTTTGAGCGCTCCAAAGAGAGAAAACTCAAGCTAATTTTCTAACTCTTGTAGCCTATTAATCAGCCCTCAAAACCTCCCTCTCTTCCATTCCCATGCGCTGATTGTATAGACAAAATAGGCTAAAATTTCAACTTGCAAAACAGAAACAAGCTCCTCCTCTCACATTCCCTAAGCCGTAAGTAATTAATTAAGAAGACAAGACATAAGTTGTATTCCTCCTTCTTCCCCTGAACTATGGACATCATTGTGTGAAAGCAACAACTCCAAACACACTCTTATCCCCCTTTGACCGTGAGCAGTCTTAGGAGGGACCATAAAGGAAACTCTAGTTATTCCCCTTATTTTTCAGCCACGAACTCATGTGCAGGACACAAGACTTCTAACCTCATCTCTCCCTTTTCCTTGTTGGCCGAAATCACCTAACAAGAAGGTGCAATATTCAATTCTTTCCACGTTCCTAAATATCTCGTTCAACCTTCATGGAAACATTTTTCTGTTTTCATGTGATTAAAGACCGAAGCCTTGAGACATAAGAGGAAACTCCGTGTGCTTGCACGATTCAGCCTTGATTCTCATCTTCCACTCATTCTCTTTGTGCACACGGTCAACACCTAGGAGGGCTGGACTTGTTTTTCGTGGAGCACAGTAAGTGGAGGTGCTGCCCTTGTCACTAACGTGATCTTTGTAGGCTTACAAGAGGTAAATCCAAGTTCGAACCCTTACTCCCCCTCCGTCTATTGTTTCAGTTGGTATTTGCATTTAGGGGACTATTTTCTTTCGCTTCTGCCCATCCACTAATTCTGCCTATTAGAACAACCTTAGTAGTTGATGTATGCAAGCTAAAATTATTTTATTATGAGCTTAGGAAATGGTTCCCTACGTTTTTTTGAATTAAATAAATTAAATAGGCTTTGCATGTAATAAATCAAGTGGGACAGCCTGTTGTTAAGTCCTCCTTAAACGCACCCATAGCCTTGTAGGAGTAAAAATTTGTGGATAAAATGTCATGAAGCTTTTTATGATTTGTAACTCTTGTTATGAACTAAGTCTTATTTAAATTAAATATACCGTATGAGCTTAGGCCTTTCTTCACACACCCTTTTGGCTTTGTTAAACTAAAATTTCTAATAAATACCATGAGCCCATCGTATGATGAAACCACTTCTGTTTTGATAAGCCTTGTAGTGTACTTAGTTCCCTTTTAAATTTAATGGACAGCATGTTTCGTAGGTTCTACCTTGCACACCTTTTTAGTAAAGAAGTAGAAATCATATGAATTATATCTTGAGTAAATTGTGTATAAAAACTGAATCTGTCTTGATTGGGAACATTAGAAATTCACGCTGTTTAACGTTGGTAAAGCTTAAATTAAAGTTAGTATATATTTTTGGGAAAATAGCCATGGTGGCCGAATGGGTGCATGATTCCTTAAACTAGGAAACTTGTTGGTAAATTACAGAAATAACCTGAAACAAATTTTGCTTGTCACACATGTATTTAGGTGCACGTAGCTCTTATAGAGTGAGGTGAATTTTGGTGCTGTTGCTTATTGCATGGACATAAGGTAAGTGTTAGGCGATATTACCTAATGTGACTATTGACTAGTGTATAAAGTTGTAACATGATGCTCCATATTCCGTGAAATTATTATGTTCATTATGATGAAAGTATTCTGCCATGAATATGCCTTGACGGCAATATGCTTATGAGGTAAAGTTGTTATGTGGCAGCATAACGTATATGAAAAGTATATAAGCATGCATCTTACATCATACTGCATTTATTTTTACGCTGTGTGTGAAAGCATAGCATGGCATGCACGTACCAAAATCATATAGCCTTGCAATTTAGAATAGTTATGTACAGGACCATGTGTTTGAGCACGCATCATATAGGCATCCCTCCGGTACCAGGGTATGGGACACTTGGCATCAGTCCGCATAGGCCACAATTGGAATCCACCAATGAAGGGTGCCAATTTATGGGATATCCACTGTGTATTGCGCGCACGACGTTGCTATGAGCGCAAAAGGAAGGCGTTATATACGCAATATATATATATGATGAAAAGGAAAAAGGAAAAGGAACAAGGATATGAAGGCGTGATGTTGCTGTTACTTACTTGCTGATGCTTGGACTTTTTGGGATTGTTGTTTAATTGTTGGATGACTGTAATGCTTATTATTTTGGAGCACTTGGTTGACTGTAGAAACTATTGTCTTAAATTCTGTTTTAGTCTTGCATGAACAGCGGCTGTTTTGGAAAGATCTGAAAACCTTTTTACGAAAAGAATTTTTGAATGTTTTATCAAGTGCTGAATTTTAGACAGTTTTACAAGCACTTTACGGGTTATGTTTCAAGGGGCAAACGAACTCCGATTTACTATTATTTTATATGCACGCGAAGCCCCAGACGTGCTCTTTCTAAATCAAAAGGAATATTTTTTTTTTAAATCCTCCGTACTGATTTTATACGAATTTATAAAGACAGTACGATTTTGTCTTTGAAATAATATTTTCAGCAACTTAAGAAATTTTTAAAACATACTCTGATTTCTAGAAGAAGATCGATTTCAACTATAAGTTTTGATTAGAAACAATCAAGTTAAATTTTCAGTAGCTAAAATGACGCCAAAAACTCTAATTCTGCTTAGCAAACGACTCTCTTGGATGCATACAAGGGAGGGCGTTACAGTTCCAAACCAATGAAGATTCTTGCAAGAAATAGTTGGTCAACTACTTATGAAAATAGCATAATCCATCAAAAACCAATTTTGAATTTGTTAAAAAACCTGTTTTGAACTTGAAAACCAGTTTATGGTTCATAACCGGTTTTGATTTAAAACCGGTTTTAAATCAAATCTGGTTATAAACCATAAACCGGTTTTGGAACCGGTTTAGATAATTGAAAATTGGTTTTAAAAGAAAAAAACTGGTTCGGTTTGAAAACTAAACCATTTAAAACCGGTTAGGTTCGGTTTTTATTAAAACCAGTTATGAACCGCTCCATGCACACTCCTACCTTTATCATTAGAAAGATTTTATATAGTTATTGTATTTTTAGTTTTTTCGTTTTGGAGCTTTTGAATAGAGTTCGGGATGAGGAGCCTCATCTAGAGCTCCTTCAACTTGTTTGCTCTTTTTTTCTCATGTCTTTCTAAACTCATCTAATGTAGGAATATATATAATTAAATTTGACCTTGATGCATTATTTTCTTTCCTCTTTTGAGAAAATCTTACTCATTTCTTAAGATTTTGGTCACCCATGAATCAATCTCAAGGTAGTATATTAAATGTTAGTGCTGTAGGTTGCCATGCAAATGAATGGCTCCCGGTTCCTTGGGTCACCTGTGTGCAATCTTCATGAATTTTCATTTATATTTTGACTTATGACGACTTCTTAGTTAATTTAAAGGGCTGTTCCACCAAAAAATCAAGTCGTAATTATTCAAGCAAATTCGATTGGCAACAAGAGCAGAGTATCGGCTTGGATCAAGTCAAGCATGAATTACATTTCGGTTATATCTTAATTATTGCTTCTTAATATATAGAAAGGAGAACCAAACTTTGGAAAGTTTGCTTACGTGTCACTCTCTCCTTAATTCTTACATTTGTGTTCACACTGGAGATAGTGTCAAAAGTTACTTCTTTTGGAAATTGTTATTATTAAGTCAGAAAAAAAAATTGTGGATTAACAAAGGAGAGTTTCTTTTAAATCATTGTAGAAAATATGGTGGCAGACGGTTGTATTATTAATCATGGTTTCATTTCAAAATTCAAAATTGAAATTGATTTCTTCGGTGGGAAACGCATACTTCAAGGTGTCTTTAGTGATTGCATGGGTAATTGTTAAGTATAAAAATGTCATATTGTGCGGCAAATTGATTTTTGTTCTGCATCACAGCTACGAGCTGTTGTTTTCCAAGCGTAGCGACGACCTGTTCTTTGGTCTGTTTCTCTTCTTCCTTACCTTCTCTCTTCTTCTTTCATCCTGCAAATTCATTTTTTTTCTGCATCACAGCCACGAGCTGTTGTTTTCCAAGCTTGGTGACGAGCTGTTCTTGGCCTGTTTCTCTTCTTCTTCTGTGGTTGCATTAATTTTCTTTGGTCTGTTTCTCTTCTTCCTTTCCCTTCTTCTTATATCGTTGAACATAATGTATTCGAAGTATGATTTCATAAAGGATCTGAATCCGACCAAAGAAGACTGGAGGATTAAAGTGCGTGTGGTTAGGTGTTGGAAGGTTCCCAGTTTTAATCCAAAAGATTTTGATGACAATGTTGATAAGGTTTTGTTAGATGAACAAGTAAGGGTTCTTCTTTATTGTCTTTTCTTTTCTTTTGAGCAGGTGCATTGTAATTTTTTGATTCATATAGTGCATGTTTTTCATTTTGTAGGGTGGAAGGATCCATGCTACGGCGAAGGGTACTTTGCATGTTCGAAAGAGAATTCGCAAGGGGGATGCATATTTTATAAAAAAATTCGGAGTGGGGTTGGACAGTGGTAATTTCAGGCCAACACGGCATGAATATCGTTTGGCGTTCAACTTGAGGACTGATGTGAAATCCATTGTTGATGCTACTATTCCTGAGCACAGTTTTGATTTTGCTGAATTTGACGTTATTGAGAAGGAATCGTCTGACTCCCCCTATTTAATAGGTGATGGATGGAATATGGTGTTATTCAGTTTCAGTTAAGTTTTTTTATATACAAAGGTATGTTGAATGCATGTTACTTTTTGTGCAGATGTTATTGGGTTGCTGTCTGGAATCGGGGAAGTCCGTGAACATGTAATCGCTGGTAGGAAAACAAGAATGGTGGTCGTGGAGCTTGACAATCTGAGGTATTTATGTTATGCATATGTCTGATGTAATTTTTTTTAAAGATTTTTTACAGTCTTACAAGTGAATAACATGGCTATGTTTGCATGATTTCTGATAGCTCCTTTGTTGGACTAACATAATAGTGGGTCAGAAACTTGAGTGCACTTTGTGGGAGTCCTACGTAGATGACGTCCAAACTTTCTTAGCAAATAATCAGATTGCTCAAAATTTTATTATAATTCAGCTTGCAAGGATAAAGGGTTTTAGGGGTACTTTTTGTTTTTTAGTATTTTATTTCTCAATTTTTAATTTGTTTTACTGTTTTCTGGATTCTTTTGATTATTTTTTATTTTGGTACGAATTTTGTAGGAAAAATGGAATAGCGAATACAAAATATACGACGAGAATGATTTTTGATTCCAATTTGCCTGAGATCGTGGATTTCAAAAAAAGGTTTGCTACAGTATTTTTTACAAGGCATTGCTTTTGCTGTAAGCACTAACCTCAGTATATATGTTTATATTTCAGGCTTTCCGGTGATTCGATTGAAAGTAGTCAGAGGTTGACTCAGTTGTCCACCCAATCCTCATATTCTTTTGAAAATGATTTTCTAAAGGATACAGAAAGGAAATTTATTACTGATATTAACAATTGCACTGATGTTACTACTTGCTGTAACAACCCGTTGTACACCGGTATTGTTAACATTGATTATGATATTAAGCGCAGTTACAATCACAGTGATTGGGTTAATTAAATTACGGGCAAATTTTTCTTTTATCAAATTCCTTTTCTTACATCAATACTTTTTCCGTAATCAATTAAAACCACACTATAATTGTAAATGCAATTCGCGGAATCATACATTTTACTAACATCCTTAATCTTCCTTTTTATTCAATTCATTTCAACTCACCATCTTACTCTCACATTTTACCAAGTTGTAGTCCTTTACGTTATCTACGCGTGGTTTCAAACCACGTATCATTTGGAGTTCTACCCATCAAGTTAAGCCCCTTTCTTTTAGTCTAGAAAAACCTGAATTTTCGAAAATTACACTGTGGTAATCGATTACCAGTGGGTGGTAATCGATTACCACCTGTCAAAAATGAGGCAGTAGCCAAATTTTGACCTCCTCTGTTCTGGTAATCGATTACCAACTTTGGGTAATCGATTACCTCACATGGTAATCGATTACCAAAGCTCAGTAATCGATTACCAGTGAAGACAGTAGCCAATTTTCGTCCCCTGTTGCATGGTAATCGATTACCATGCTTGGGTAATCGATTACTATGCAGTAAAAATGACATATTACAGCATTTTAAGCCCAAGAAAGGTTGTGTAATCCATCCCAAACATCTTAGTACTCCACACAACACTTAAACACATCCTAATGTAGGCTCTAGGCCTTTCCATCATGCAATTTCCTTAAACATACATCATTTACAAAGTCCCCAATGTAATGGCCATTTACATACAAATATGGACC